>JBBPBO010001984.1:68718303-68748146 GCA_037974295.1 Cicer cuneatum | reverse complement strand
TTACTTTTAAAAAATTACAATTCAGATGAATAATATAAGGTTGTGTTTTGAATCCGACCATCTACTACTATTTATTATTTTTATAATAAATAATTAATTGTTAATTTAATAAATAAAAAATTATAAAAAGATAATATTTTAATATATAAATTTTATTATAAAATATAAAAGAAATTGAACCTAATTATTAGTGTATATATTAGTTCGAAAATACTGGTTCTACTTTGTATCCAATTATTTATAATAATTACTTAGTATACATGAAGTGAAAGACATTTATTTAAGGGAGTTTAGCACTAGCGCATTTGATGGCTCCGTGGGAGAATAGGGAAATGTACCCACACATCTAATCTGACAAGGACACCAAACGAGGACAATAAACCCACACACGCTCTCACCCTCTGACCACACCACACATTTTCATTTTAATTCACTTTACTTCCCCTTTTTTTAATTAACTCAATTCCTATATATTGCGATTACTCACTTCACATCTCATTTCGTGAGTCGTAACCATATCGTATCGCTATCGCGAACCTTATCGCGTTATGTCTTTGTCAATGGCAGACTCCGTAATATTCCTCTAAACTTGAGGCTAAACAAACACTTTCACGGCCTATCCAAGAAAAAAGTTTGTCGTTTTCCCAAAGATCTTAACCCAGTAAAAATCACATTCTCGGTAATTATCCCCTCCTTCTCTCAACCGTTCTCACTCCTTCCTCACCCTTCGATCTTCCATCATCCATCATCGTTCACTTCAAGTAAACAATCCAACGGTCAAATTCAAACTACTAAGCTAGGTACGGCACCACAATGACCTGACCAATCTTCTAGTCTTACCCACGAGCCGATAGATAGATTCCGAGCCGGTTCTTAAAACAAAAAATGAAGCTGGCTCAGTGGGCCCCACACTTAGATATAAGTTTATTCACTTCTCTGATAGCTTATCTTAACAAGCAGAACTTCTTATCGATAAGTCAACTAACTTATAGTCTCCCTTCCCTGTCTCCTCCTCTATAAAATTCACTCATGTATATATAGATACAGAGAGAGAAAGAGAGAAACATCTGTATAAGGAGAGAGAAAGAGAGAAACATCTGTATAAGGAGAGAGAAAGGTTTGGTCTTGTTGTTATTGTGGTGTTGAAGTGGTTGTTGTTGTGTTCCATAATCACATGTTTGAGTTTTTGAAGGTAAAAGCTTCTCGAAACCATTTCTCTCTTTGTCGAATCTCTTGCTTTAAACTTTAAAGTTTGAAGCTTTTTTAGGTATTTTAATTAATTTCAACTTTTAACCCTTTTTTTTGCTCTATTATTACATCTTGGATTCCCTTAAAGGATTAAAGTTGCTATCTTTGATTATCTATTACACTTAATTTCTTCGTTTTTTCCTTTTTTTTGTATTTGTTACCTAAATAAATTAACCTTGTTTCTTCTTTTCCCTCTTTGCATGATGTATCACTCTATATCTGTTAATTTTTTTGCTGTTAGTGAAGGTTTTCTTCCATAAATTGTTGAAATTGTTAAATGATTTAACTGTTTTTCGCAGATCTAGTTTAGCTTTTGCTCATTTTGATTTTAATCTGATCCAAGACAAAGAGGGTTACCATGTCATCTCTCAGCAGAGAGTTGGTGTTCTTGATCTTGCAGTTTCTGGATGAGGAAAAGTTCAAAGAGACTGTTCATAAGTAGGTTTTTCTTCTTCTTCCATTTCAGTATTTTTTTTACCTTTTTTTATTCATTATTATGATTATTATTAGTGAATTATTAGTAATAATAGGTCATCTTTAGTACCTGTTTGTTTTTATCAAATTAATTGATTTCATGTTTTTTTTTTAATAATTTTTTTTTTAAATAATAGGCTTGAGCAGGAATCAGGGTTTTTCTTTAACATGAAGTATTTTGAAGATGAAGTGCACAATGGAAATTGGGATGAGGTTGAAAAGTACCTATCTGGTTTCACTAAAGTAGATGATAATAGATATTCTATGAAGATATTTTTCGAGATAAGGAAGCAGAAGTATCTAGAAGCATTAGACAAGTAAGTTCACTATGATTTCACTTTTATACTTTCTAGAGAACTCACCATTCACCAAACATTCTAGTATATAAGTATTGAACTTCGGCTGTTTTCGTTTTAACTTTTCTGTAGGCATGATCGGTCCAAGGGTGTAGAAATATTAGTGAAGGATTTGAAAGTCTTTGCCACATTTAATGAAGAATTGTTCAAGGAAATCACACAGCTTTTGACACTCGAGAATTTTAGGTACGAATATAATTATTTACTTTGTGTAAAACTTTTGTTTGATGCATTGCATATAACTTGTTACGTTTCTTATATTATAGGGAAAATGAACAATTGTCCAAGTATGGTGATACAAAGTCCGCAAGAGCAATCATGTTGGTTGAGCTCAAAAAGTTGATTGAGGCAAATCCCTTATTTCGCGACAAATTGCAATTTCCCAACCTTAAAAACTCAAGGTTGCGGACTCTCATCAATCAAAGGTAATTCTTCTGATGTATGAGATACTGACTTGTCAATCAATATGGATCACAAACTTGTTATTTGCATGCAGTAACTTTCTCGTACACCATGGCCATGAAAACAAGCATTGTGTTATTGTTACTTAACCACCAAACTCCTATCAGGCTGTCTGTAACTTTGTTCATAGAATGTTTACAATGTCAATGTGCTGCAATATTTGACTGTTCAATGTCTGCTTCAACGCCTCTTTTCAGCTAAATGATCGACCATTATTATGTAGTGGAGCTACTGCATATGCTTTTGCATTGGTTGAAGATATTATTGGATAACTGATTTTCTTTTTTGAAATTAAATTACAGCTTGAATTGGCAGCACCAACTTTGTAAGAATCCACGACCGAATCCAGATATAAAAACTCTTTTCGTGGATCACTCTTGTGGACAACCAAATGGTGCAAGGGCTCCATCTCCTGCTAATATTCCATTACTAGGATCCTTACCAAAAGCCGGAGGATTTCCCCCTCTTGGTGCACATGGGGTGAGCCACTAAACTGGTTTGATTTAATATAAATTTCACAATGTCATCTTTTGATTCTTATTTTGTTGTTCGAATGCTCTACGTTTATGTGTTTAGCCTTTTCAACCAACTCCGGCACCTGTGCCGGGGCCCCTGGCTGGTTGGATGTCAAATTCTACTACTGTGGCACATGCCTCGGTTTCTGGAGGAGGAGCTATAGGTCTTGGTGTTGGCATTGGTGCACCATCTATACCAGGTATCCCACTTTTTTGCTTTCTGTTATCTCCACCTTTTCATGCCTAGTGAAGCTATGATTTTGTAGACTATGTTTATTGCGTATATTCTTTGATTTATATCATTCCATTGCCTTCTTAAGCTGCTTTGAAGCACCCTAGGACACCTCCAACCAATCCTTCTGTTGACTACCCATCTGGGGATTCAGATCACGTTTCTAAGAGAACAAGACCAATAGGAATGTCCGATGAGGTAATTCTGGTATCATTTATTGAAACATTGTGCATGATTTTGCGTTTCTTCTTACAATCTTGCATCATTTTGTGCAGGCAAATCTACCTGTCAATGTTTTGTCAGCGACGTTTCCGGGTCATGGTCAGGCTTTTAATTCACCCGAGGACTTGCCAAAGACTGTCTTGCGGACTCTAAACCAAGGCTCATCTCCTGTGAGCATGGACTTCCATCCAGTTCAACAGACTTTACTTCTTGGTCGGTTTCTTATCCAAACCCTTTTAATTGTGTTGTTGACTTGTTTCAATTGCGATTATTTACCATTTATACTGTCAATTGACTGATTTTTTTCTGGATGGAATATGTCAGTTGGTACAAATGTGGCGGACATTGGTTTATGGGAATTGGGCTCTAGGGAGCGGTTGGTCTTGAGGAACTTCAAAGTTTGGGATCTGAGTGCTTGTTCGATGCCATTTCAGGTCTTCCTTTCTTGGCTTTATCTGTCAATGTTTGTAATGAACAATTGTATCAAATCGCAAATCTTGTAGTTCTGCACTCACTAAAAATAAATATAATCATGACAATTTCAGGCTGCACTTGTCAAGGATCCAGCTGTTTCTGTCAACCGCGTGACTTGGAGTCCTGACGGGGCTTTGTTCGGTAAGTTTAATGTTTTTAAAATTCTTGAAGTTTGATATATAGATTTAATACTATATTAATATTAATATATACATTAAGAAGTCAACACAACCAATTTCTAATGTTGGAGTTTGTTTGATAAACAGGAGTTGCTTACTCAAGGCACATTGTTCAGATATACTCTTACCATGGTGCAGATGAAGTACGACAGCACTTGGAGGTATACACATATACATATAATAAAAATTTGGTGCTGAATTTAGGTTTCGTTTATACATTCTTGTAATTGACTAATTGTTTGCTTATGAACTCAATTTCTAGATTGATGCTCATGTTGGCGGAGTAAATGATCTAGCATTTTCTCACCCAAATAAGCAGCTGTGTGTTATCACCTGTGGTGATGATAAGACCATTAAGGTAGCTTTATCAAAGAGCAAACTTGTTTTTTATGAACTTAAGATACCATATGTTGCTAACTTAGTCATTTAACTAAGGTGTGGGATGCTGCTACGGGTATAAAGCAGTACACTTTTGAAGGTCATGAGGCTCCTGTTTATTCCGTCTGTCCACATTATAAAGAAAACATTCAGGTATAAGTTGGCTTTGGTACTTTTGATATAATAATGTTTGAATGATACATATAGCTCTATTAGTATAGTTTTGCAAAATCTTGGCTTCGTTCCTTTAGTTTTGTAAGTAGACTGCCTCAAATAAAATCCTTTGAATATGTATATATATATAGTTGCTTTCTTGCTGATACTATCTGGTTTTAATGTTCTAGTTCATCTTTTCAACGGCATTAGACGGAAAGATAAAAGCATGGTTGTATGACAATTTGGGATCTCGTGTTGATTATGATGCTCCTGGTCGGTGGTGTACAACCATGGCATATAGTGCTGATGGTACAAGGTCAATATTCTGAACCATGCTTTTAGCTGTCTTATGAATCTTATTTTATTGTTAATTATAATATCGATTTTGATCGCTTTCTGTTTAATCATTTTTCTGTGTATATGATAGGCTCTTTTCATGTGGGACTAGCAAGGAAGGGGAATCCTCTATTGTTGAGTGGAATGAAAGTGAAGGAGCTGTGAAAAGGACTTACCAAGGATTTCGGAAACGATCATTGGGCGTCGTACAATTTGATACTACCAAAAACAGATCATTGGGCGTCGTACAATTCGATACAACCAAAAACAAATATCTGGCTGCTGGCGATGATTTCTCCATTAAATTTTGGGATATGGATAATATTCAGCTTTTGACAACTGTGGATGCTGATGGAGGTCTCCCTGTAAGTTCATTATTTGATCGCAAATTGAAATCCAGTCTCTGAAAAAAGTACTTTTGCTTATTAACACCTTATCGGAATTCTAGGCAAGCCCGCGTATTCGTTTCAATAAGGATGGATCTCTTTTAGCTGTCTCGGCAAATGAGAATGGAATTAAAATCTTAGCCAATGGAGATGGCATTCGTTTGTTGCGTTCGTTAGAGAATTCCTTATATGAAGCATCAAGAACGTCAGAAGCCATGACAAAGGTAGACTTATAAATATTTTCTTTGTCTTATGAATAAAACCTATTCTGACGTATGGCATATGTGGCAGCCTACAATAAATACAATGTCAGTTACTACTTCTGCAACTAGTGCTGCACTTGCGGAGAGAGCCTCATCTGTGGCAGCGATTGGTGGAATGGTTTGTTTATCTTGCATTTTTGTCAGAAAGATTTGTTATTTATTTGAATGCTACTTTTAGCTTTTTCTTATTATTTTTATTGTTTCTCATTTTGCAACTTATAGTTGTTAGATGATATATTCTGGTGAAGAGGATTGGATGAACTTCACACTGAATGTTATTATATATTTATTATAATTGCTTTTGTTTTTGCTGTTATTACCGTCAATTAACTGTACTGTTTGTCATTTTCAACTCATTAGAATGGGGATGCTCGGAACTTAGGTGATATTAAACCTAGAATAAGTGAAGAATCTAATGACAAGTCAAAGATATGGAAGCTCACTGAAATCAATGAACCATCTCAATGCAGATCCTTGAAACTACCTGAGAATGTTAGAGTAACCAAGGTATGTTACTTACTTACTAGTTTAATCCATTTTAAACATTCATATGACTGTTTAATGAATAAAGCACGGTATGTTCTGATTATTTCCGTCCTTGTTATGACAGATATCAAGGTTGATATATACTAATTCAGGTAATGCTATTCTAGCATTAGGTTCAAATGCCATTCATCTTCTCTGGAAATGGCAACGAAACGATCGTAATTCATCTGGGAAGGTGCGAGAATACGTGAAGTTACTTTTATCTTACTACCTCTATTCGCAAATCACATAATTGGAATAGAAACAATACTGTTCTCTGATACATTTGTCTTTTATTCTCGCAGGCCACTGCTAGTGTCCCACCTCAGTTGTGGCAACCTTCAAGTGGCATCTTGATGACTAATGACATTCATGATAGCAATACTGAGGATGCAGTCCCATGCTTTGCTCTGTCCAAAAATGATTCTTACGTAATGTCAGCATCGGGTGGAAAGATTTCTCTGTTCAATATGATGACTTTTAAGGTGAGATATTTGCTTAAGTCACTATTCAAGTGTGTACTATTTTGTTTTTGTTTTAACCTTCCGATTCCCATGGGAAAGGAGCCTTGGTAATCTGGAGTTTGATCGGGAGGTAAGTAAAACCTGGCTAAAGATTGTTTCAGTTACAGTTCGAACTTGGGTTCTTCCAAATCGTTCGTCCTAAACTGAGGCTAATTAACTTAAGTCCAACCACTTGGTTATTCAAGTGTGTATTTGGTTTGTAACTAATCAACTTCAATATTCTTGGTGAAATGCAGACAATGACAACGTTCATGCCACCACCACCTGCAGCAACCTTTCTGGCTTTCCATCCTCAGGATAACAATATTATTGCTATAGGCATGGACGATTCTTCTATTCAGATATATAATGTCCGCATAGATGAGGTACCATTGTTGTCGATGGATATTTCCTGCTTATGATTTAAGTAATTAGTTAGGAGTTAATACGTATTTTTTTTTCTTTACAGGTTAGAAGTAAACTCAAAGGCCATACTAAAAGAATAACCGGTCTCGCATTTTCTCATGTACTGAATGTATTAGTTTCATCTGGGGCAGATGCTCAGGTAATAAAGTTCAAGAGTAAATTTGTCTCTAACTAGTTATTAAATTGCATCAAATGATCTAGTTTTTGATCTTTTAACTAGTTTTCATCAATTAGTATGGATAATTATCTTATTGCTATGTTTATTGTGCAGATTTGTGTATGGAATACCGATGGATGGGAGAAACAGAAGACTCGATTCTTGCAATTTCCTCCCGGGCGGTCTCCACCAGCACAGGCAGATACACGAGTACAATTTCATCAGGATCAGTTCTGCTTCTTGGTTGTACATGAAACTCAGCTTGCCATTTATGAAGCAACAAAACTAGAATGTCTAAAGCAGGTTGGTTCATTAAGTTCAGTTTTTATGTTAGCTGCAAATAATTTTATCTATATTTTTTCTGAAGTTAGAAGTTTGGATTGTAGTGGTTCCCACGAGATTCCACGGCACCAATATCACATGCAACTTTCTCATGTGATAGCCAGCTGGTATTTGCCAGCTTTTTAGATGCAACAGTCTGTATATTTAGTGCTTCAAACCTTCGATTACGATGCCGTATCAATCCTTCCGCTTATCTTTCTGCAAATGTCAGGTAATTCTTGTTTTATATTAAAAACTCTGAAACTTTTATGTCATAATACTTCTTGTTGAACACTAACTGTGTTGTTCTTTATGTAGCAGTTCTAATGTTCACTCACTTGTAATTCTTGTTTTATATTAAAAACTCTGAAACTTTTATGTCATAATACTTCTTGTTGAACACTGTGTTCTTTATGTAGCAGTTCTAATGTTCACTCACTTGTAATTGCGGCACATCCACAAGAACCAAATCAGTTTGCTGTTGGACTGTCAGATGGTATAGTTCATGTGTTTGAGCCCCTTGAGTCTGAAGGCAAGTGGGGTGTGCCTCCGCCCATTGAGAATGGTTCGACGAGCAATGCAGTAGCTGCTTCAGTTGGTGCTTCTTCAGACGAACCCCAAAGATGATCCATGTCAGCCTTAGACAAGTTTCTTTTACATACTTTGGCTTGCTGGTGCGCCATCACAAGAAAATGCAGGGCACTCACCAAAAGTTGATTCAGCTACTCACTAGATCCACCGTGTTGTCTTGGCCGTGTGATTGTCTTGGCCGTGTGCACAATCATGTACTGGGCCGCAGTGAAACCCGAAAACCAAAATCAAGACCAACTTATGTGTAAATTTCTTGTGTTAAATGATACAGATGTAGAAGTTCTTAAGAGTACTTTCAAGCTTTTACTGGCTATTTATTTAGATTGGTTTATTGTCTCTACTTCTTCCTATGTAGTATTTAGATTTATTAAGTCTGCATGTAATGTAACTATGGCAAGCACTAATCATGCTTTACTCGCCGACATTTATAAATATGTAAATTCTTTGAATGGCGCAGTTTGTGATTGATGACATGCAATTAGTACTTTGCTAATATGAAGAATGAATTGCAAAGTTGTAGATTTTCTTTTCTAGTGTTTTGTAGTACCATGGCTTGAAAACTGAGTGAAAACTTTATTTTCAAATTTTCATTATTATTAGTTGAATCTCGACATTTACTAAAAGTATTGCGTCAAATTTTCAACAATTAATTCTCCAATTTCACTAGCAAATTTGTACACTCAGTAATTTTTCAATTGCAAAGCAACCCAATTCACAAAATAAAATTGAGAAATGCTTATATGAACTATGGTTAATTTGCATAACCAACATTGAAATCATATCATCTTGTTCAGCTATATTTGAAGCTTCATATAAAAATAATTACCTGAAGTTTGAAGTCAGGGACCCAAAAAAGGTTGTAAAACATGTCAAGGAATGCAAAAACCTGAGTCAAGCTAAAAAAAACTACTCAAATTGGCTTCATGGAACTAGTGGCTGGAAGACAATTGTTTTACAAGAATCCCAAGAAGAAACGGGATAACTGCATTTTGTGCATTTGTCATTTCCACATGAGCTATATATTACAAGAATGCCATCAATAATACAGTTTACAATTTCATCTTGCAAGATAACAGGGAAAACTGCAGGAAAATTTTAATCAACAGGGACTTCAACATCCATTTTCACTCCAGAATGACCAAGAACCTGTGACAAGCCAAAATTAAAAATTAAAATCAAACAATATGAAATAGAGTCTGTCAATACAAGTTCTTAACCGAAATTCGGCGTATAACTAGGCCTGAATTATGAGATCTTGTTCAGAGGAAATACATTACAAAATGTACAGACCTTAATGAAGTCATCCAATGTCAAGTAACAATCTTTTGAGTATCCTGCTTCTTTGAGAACTTGGCTCAGGACTTCCTGCAAATCAAACAACATATAACAAAATTATATTAGCACTAGTTAAGTCTAAATATACCAAACCCAACACAACTGAAAGGGTGAGCGAAAAAAGAACATCTTGTGGCTTTTGTTTAATCTAAATGCAATTCATCTATAAGTACTACAAACAGCAGAAAGAAAACCAGAGAAATATAGAGAAACATGCAAAATGTGAAACCAAGAAATCAAAACTAACAACCAAATTTACATTGACAGCAGTATTATATCTATAAGATGGTGAATATAGTAATCTTAAAGAAGCAAGATAATGTTAAACTCAGATTTCAGCATACCAAACTCAAAATAGAGATGTCAAAGCGGTAATAATTGATGAACTGTAATGAAAACTTATTTTTCCATCTAGTAACTGCCAATAAAACTACTTGATGATTAATTAAACTCTACAAGGAAGCATGCAGATATTTGGTGTGATACCTCTCTCTGCTCGTCAGACATGTATGAACCAGACAAATCTTTTAGAACTTCCAACATGTCTTTAAAAGACACCTTTCCATTATGATCTGAATCATATACTTTGAAAATAACTGCAATAGAGATAAACAACTATAAGTACCCTTAATTAAAGGCAATTATTAAGTATCCCTAATTCCCAGTAGTAGAAGATAATAATTATTTAAGTACCCCTAATCCTTGACTAGGAGATTACCTAGGAATAGGAGGGTTAAGATCAAAACAGACAGACACCTAAGTCATCCAAAAACTAGACCTGAAGAAATAGACCAATACATAAAAATCTGAGCTATATAAGAATAAACAAGACATACGTTCAATTTTTTGGTGTGTACTAGCTTTGGAACTGAATGCAGACAAAAAGGCCACAAAGTCTTTAAAATTCAAAGCATCAACCATCTTGAGTAGCCTCTGCAAATAAGCACAAAAACCATAAAAGAAAAGAATAATTAATTGATGACATGATGACACAGAGCACCCTCTAGAGAATGTTTATAATTGAATCAAAAGAGAGGGTATGTATTGTTACTACCTGGGAAAGTGGATTCATAACAAATTCAGGGATGGATAAGAATTCATCAGATGAAATAAATCCCTTAGCATTTCTGTCAAGTTGACAAAAGCGTTGATACAAACACACTATTTCCTGCTGAGAAACTGAGGAAGACCAATAAAAATCAGATCTTAATATTATATAATAATAATATATAGCCACAGAGAAAATTTATACATACATAAATGATTGCAGTGTTCTTGAACTTCCTCGATGTCATATTGAGTTAGCATAGATGATGCACTCCCCATAACTGTAATTTTCAGTGCATAAAGTTGAGTTTGTGGGGAGAAGATGATGAGATTATTGATTCATAGTTGGATTGGATTCAAAGCTGAGTCTGAGTGTCGTGTTCAGAACACATTGGAATTTTGCTTCGAATATATTATATATACACGTGGATTGCCTTGTCATCATCGACTCTCTCGCTATATTAATTATTTACCCTACGGATACTTTCATGCTCCCCTCCTCCTACGGATACTTTCGCTATTATTTATCTTTATCTTTTTAAAATTGTATGTATCTCTCAAATTATATTTATAAAATTGTAAAATATAAATTAAAATAGTCTTTGTGTAAATTTTTGTCTTTAGAAATTTTGACGTGACATTGTAATTGAATATATGATTTATCGATGTTGATCTTATAAAAATGTCATCTTTTCCAAAACAAATTACAAAAATGCCCTGAAAATAAATTTATTGATTAAATTTTGTTATTTCGAAGATAAAATTTTAAGTAATTGTAATTGTGCATTGATTAATTATGGACAAATTAATCTGTGAACAATTTAAATTTTATCGGAAAATTAGTTTACGCTATGATGACATTGATATAAGAGTGGAAGGATCAAATATTCAATTAACATGAGATATCATAATCTCTAACGATAAAAATTTAAATATAGATTATTTTGACTACTATTTTACAATTTCAAAAATCTATTTATAAAATTTAAAGATTAATTTATCTAATATTTATAATTTAAATGATCAATTTCTCAATTCAATCGATTCTCTTCATTTATAGTAGTACATGTTGTAACGTGTGCAAACAAACAATTTTTCAACTAATTTGGTGTTGAGAAAACTGATCATAACAATTTTTCAACTAATTTGGTGTTGAGAAAATGGATCATAATTGTGTCGATGTTGATTTAAGGATCAATTTTCCTACTCCCTTCTATAACCTTTATTTTTCATCATTCTATAAGACTCATTTCAATTTTTCAATTGCATTAATTAATTAATTATTAATTTATTTTTAATTATAATTTAGTCAATAAAATCTTATACGAAGTTAGTATTACTATTTGAGCTAAATTTAATTGTTTACAATTTGCTTGATTGTCATCAAGGTTTTTTTGGTTGTTCGATAAACATAGGATGAGCCAAATTTAATATTCGGATTTAAAAAATTATATATCTATTTTAAATTTGGATTTTCCTTCTTGATTGGGCAGAAAAAAAATTTAATTGTAGGATTGCATGCGATCTAATTCAAAAAAATTGAATTTTATTTATAAAAAAAAAAAAACAAAATTAAGGGAGTTAAAAATTATTTTTAATTAAGTGATTCTTTTAATCATTTTACAAGGATTCAAATTTTTATCTCTTGAGATTATACGTGAAACTCACCACTTTTTTAGCACCTCATAGACCAATAAAATAGTAATTAAAAATTTATCATTTAGCAACACAAAGGAAATAGTAATTAAAGTTTTTATTTTTACCTCAAATTAGATCAAGTTAATTTTTAGACTCAAATTCGATCTTAAACTCAATCAAACTCAATGAGATATAAGTCTAATAAAGATATAACAATACAAAGACAAAACTGAATTAGTTCCAAAACAAATCACCTACTAGTAATACATAAATATTTATATTTAACAAAATTAATCAAGAAGTAACTCATAGCTCATCAGAAAAATAAAAACTTAACTTAAAAACTATATTAAGTAACGATCCAAATATTATCAAACGAAAATGAAAGTGATTGGTTTCACAAATATTTGTTAATAAAACAAGTGGTGTCTTAATATATCCCTAAACACTCAACAAAATATTTACCTCCATTTCTTAATAAGGTTGGTGGTCAAAAAACATTTTACAAATGCATTTATTTTTATTCGACTATAAGACAGTAAGTGTGGAGTAATGTAAGATGTAATTATTATTTTTTAGTAAAAGTAAGTGTGGAGTAATGTAATATGTAATTAACTTTTTTTAGTAAAAAAAAGAAAATTTAGATATAGTAAAATTAATTATAATATTAATAGAAAAAATCTATTGTCCATAAAATAACGAGACAAAAGGAGTAATCTGCAGCATAACTCTGAACTCAGTCCATCTTTCTACTATGTCTTTGTCTTGTCCTTGTTTTTGAATTTCTATTTATTTTTTCGTCCGAGTCAGACCTGACCCAAGACGGTTTGACAGACAAGACCGTACACAACTAAATCAACGAATATAAAGTGTCAGGTCTAGACAATTGAAGTAATTTGTTTTCATACTTAAAAAATACAGGATGTGAACATGCAAGAGAAAGCAGAAAGTTAGCAAGTCGTTATCCCAAGTTTACGTTCGGTCCTGTTGAGGACTTCCCTCGACTGCCAGGAAATGTTGCATAACACGAAGATTATTAGATGCCAGGGTAATCTCAAATTTCATTTCATTCATGATGATTAACTAATGTACAGAGTACAGAAAGACAAGGATAACACTGTGAAGTAGTAGCAATAAACAAGCCAAGAGAATTGTGGCGTTTTATGTAGCGGATATTTTAATAGGAAGCCATCCTGATAGGTTAATACAAAAATTGGTTGAGCATCTAACAATTTGATAATATTCCAATTAAGGCAAGCTTGAAGATGTGCAAGCCTCACACATTATTGAAGGCAAAAAATGTATCACACTTTAGCAGGAATCCAGGTCACGGCATGGAGGAGGTTTTGGCTCCCCTAACAATGTTGTATTCCCCCCTTCAGGTCCACTCATTATCCGCCTTGGATTTTGTGTACCGCGCTAAATAAAATAAACAATTCAGAAAGGTTAGATTATAAGAAAACTTTTTGATATTTGAAACAGAGAATAAGGTGAAAAAGGAATAGTTTTGCAATTAAAAGAAAAACAGAAAGCGTTTTCTCAACAAAGAGATGCTGAAGTATCTAAAACATCCACATTAATAAAATAGATCATGGAAAATATCCTTACCGGTGGCTTCTCGCCCTTTCTCAGCTTTTCCACTATCTCAACTACTTTCTCCGGGGTTACATCTTCCTGGAATCAAACATCGATATGACATTTTAAGAGTGTTTCAGAAGTACAAGCACAATAATAAACCCCTTGCCCCCTAAAAAAGAGAGTGAAAAGAGGAAAGGCATACATAGTAGTTATAAGTATATCCTTCTGATCCATTAGAGTAATCAGCTACTGTAATCATTGGAGCATTCACACAACATCCCTGCATAACACCAACAACTTCAATCATGTGTTCCTAATAAAACTACGGCCAAGAACATCACATTGGTACTCCTTTCGACTTCATAAAGGACTGCAATCATGTCTGGGCATGCAAACACAGAAGACAAGACATCCCTTACCTTATAAGCTGATTCTGTAAGGGTTGAGCTAAGCCCAAGAAAAAATTCTAATGTGCACTTCTCATTACCAACCAACATGATAGGCAATTCTCATTTTTCTCAGTTAGATACTAGTGTCACATAAAGATCGTTTTCTATTGCTAAAGATCTAAGGGATTATTTGGATAACTTTATATAACTGAAAAGGGTAAAATACTAAGAAGTTGTATATTAAATATCAGAGTTATCTAAAGCTATCAAAATAATGACCACCAGGAGTCCAGTTTTGTCCTTCATGAAACTTTTTTCCTATACAATGATTGCTTCAGTGCAAATCAAGCAAGACTAAAACTTCAAATACTAGGAACATGCCAAAAATAAGATAAGTTATTCTCATAGAAAAACTCACCATGCATTCCATTTCTCCAACAGAAAAGAAACCATCTTGTGTTACTTCTGTCAATCAAAGGTAAAAAGAAACAAAATCTTAGGAAAAAACATACAGTCCCAGTTTATCAAGCATAAAAAATCAGGTTCGGCAATAGGTAATGGGAGAAATCAAAATAGGTTAACTAACCATTTCGTTTCACTCCCAAGTGTTTCAATAAAGCTTCTTCAATTTCTCGTGAACCTCGTATCATGCAAGGTGTTGTTCCACAGACCAATAGATGATACTTGCCAACCTGAATATACAAAGGAGATTGATCCAACTAGTTTTGGCCTGTACTAACGTGAATTAGCAGAAATGAAAGTAATGCAGCAACATATGATTTTCACCTTAGATCGATTGAACATTGAGTAAAATGTGGCAACCTCGTATACCCTAATAGGAGCAACCTCTATAACCTTAGCCACCTGAATGATTCACAAAACTGTTTGTTAATACAGGATTTAAATAGCTTCCTCCATTATTAAGAATTTTATAATTCAGGTTACAAACAATAAGTAAAATTAGGACATCCCGTGCTGTACGCCTGTATCATAGCAACATGAAGCTACAAGCAAACCTTGCTGCACGCATAGACTTAAAACATAGCATGGTTAGTCTTCTAGACATCACCATCAATAACAACCAAAGCCTTTTTCAATTGAGAGAGATCCACTACTGATTTAGCTTTGGCCTCCATTTGACAACAATGATCATAAATCATGTCTACCAACAGACCATTTAGATCTAAACCCCCCTTTTAATAGTTTGGCCTGTAGTTTACGTTGATCTTCCTTTACTTCTACATGTTATCTTTCTTTACTTCCTTTACTATGGGTGTAACTATTATCACATAGCATGCCTTGTGCTTGTGATCATTAAGTGCATAAATAAACTACCCTTTTCAACAATAGATGCTACTCCCAACTCTCTTGTCTAGGCATACTAAGAAGAATATTTCAAGGATGAAGCCGACGTACCGCATTCATTGCAGAAACAGGAAGCCAGCCTCCATGCTGCTGCTGGGCAAGATCCAGCAGAGGGATCACTGCAGATTGCTTATAGTTGGATGGATAGTGAGATAAAATCTCCTTAACCTGTAATTAGCACAGATTAAAATCATTAGAAGTTTAGAATTTAAAAAAGATGTGCTAAGAACTACTGAATAGGATCATATACCCAATGACAATATTGAACTATTTATCTACCACTACTCATAAAAACATTATGATTAAACCAATCCTAAGGCATATATTCCTAAGTTCTATGCTCTCTTTCGCAATATCTTTTGTTCTAGTTAGAAGCTTTTAACTCTATGGACCTATTTAGATTATTTGAGCTTATCTATCGGCCTAAGCATTTGTGAGACTCTTTGGAAGAATTTATGTAGACAACTTGTGACATGACCATAAGTTGTTTTCAGCTTACTTCTATTAGCTCTCCATAAAAGCTTATGAAAACAGTTTATAGCTTATAATATCAAAACTGTTCAACTAAATTTTACCTTTTGTTGTAGAAATAACTTATACATTAGCAATTACAAGATAAGTGTGCTGAATTAAGCTATTAATCCAAACAGGGCTTATATGTTAAACTCAACTAATCAAGTAATCGGAGTAAAGAACAAATCTAATCAAGCAAAAGGGTAATGAGGAGGATGGCCAAATGCTGAATTACTGCTACATATTGATAGTGTATCACATAATAGGAGGATAATCACACTCCAAATTTGAATTTTTACAATTTAAGAACAATGGAACAATACCTTTTGTTTGTTAGCATCGTTGAATTCCCAAGGAAGGTTGGGGTTGTTGTCTGGAGAGTCAAGGTGCTGCGGCCCCACACAAATCGATTCGATCAACAATCACAACCATGAAAATGAAAACTGAGAAAAATGAAACGAAAATAACAAGAAGAACACTTACATAGTTCAGAGCGGTTGAGAAAGCTCTCGATGGCTGTGAAAAGGGGAAAAACAATAAAAAAAACCAAAAATTGAAAAATAATAATATAATAGCAAGAAGAAGAAATGGAAATGGAAGTAAAAATTGAATGTAAACCTGACGGAAAATCTGACGGATCTCGTTGAAACGATTTGCGGCGAGGCGTGCCAGCATTTTGGGAGAAACCAGATGAAACCAACCACGGATCGTAGAGACGAGTACGAGAGAGAGAGAGAGAGAGAGAGAGAGAGAGAGAGAGTATTGAAGGGTGGTGTAGTGTAAGAGAACATAGAGATGTGGCTGCGTGTTGACCGTTCGATTTTATCAAATGAATGACGACACGTGTATGGATGAGATCGCCAAACATTTCATTTGGGCCTAAATAGAACTGGGCATTTTATGTACATTGGCCCAATTCAAAAGAACGCGTGTAAGCCAAAATCTTAAAAAGCAATCAGAGCCGTTGTTTGGCATGCAGGGACAGTAGTATGAACGGATACGATTTGAAGCCGTGCTCACCTGTAACGGTACAACAACCCAAAACCTCAAAAAAATAACAGTGTGCTTGTTGTAAGAAGAGAAGAGAAAAGAAAGAACGCGGGAAAACTTCATAGCAGAGTACAATGCCGGAGCTACCGGAGGTAGAGGCGGCGAGGAGAGCGATAGAAGAGAACTGTGTCGGGAAGAAAATAACTAAGTGCATCGTTGCTGATGATTCCAAAGTCATCCAAGGTATCTCTCGCTCCGAGTTTGAAGCTTCCGTTGTTGGCAACACAATCGTAGCAGCTCGCCGGAAGGGCAAAAACATGTGGCTTCAGCTTGATTCTCCTCCTTTTCCTTCCTTCCAATTCGGTACACTCTCTCTCTTTCTTCTTTTTTACTGTGTTAAACCCTAACTTCCTCTCTCTCTCTCTCTCTGTCTCGCTCTAAGTTACGAGTTTCTAAATGTAACTATGTTAGGCATGGCTGGTGCTATATACATCAAGGGCGTTGCAGTAACAAAGTATAAAAGGTGAGGTCGTTGGATCATCGTTAACTAATTTCTGCTTTACACGTTAATGCTAAAGTTTTCAAAAATTTGAGGACATAGACTCCGATTTTAATGCATTTTCCAATTTGACAATATATTAATGTTTTCTTTAACTTTTTTCATATTAAAAAGTTATTTTGCCGTGTTAGCATCATACAAGTATACAAAATTATTTGAGGATTTAATTTATGTACACTGTCAGTGGAGAGAGTTTTTACGGTAATAGTCAATGTAAGATCATTAGAAATGTGTGACTTTTACCATAATTATCTTCAAAGCTATGTTCATGAATGGTTGTGACAATGTAAAACTTATAATGCATAACAATTAAACTCATTATTTGATCCAAGCTTAGATGTAAACTTCTAGCAGTAATTAATTTCAGAATGCGAACTAAATGCTTTCAATGGGTTAATTCCTTATTTTACTCTTCTATTAACAGTTTTTAATTTGATATTGAGCTAATTTCCCATGTCTCAATGTGTAGAACTTCTTGAACTGTGTGTGTTATTTTGTTGCAATGATTTGACACCTAAAGTTCCCTCAATGGTTAATATACAATGATATAAACTTTCATGCAGGTCTGCTGTAAATGACGAGGATGAATGGCCTTCCAAATATTCTAAGTTCTTTATTCAGGTAACAGCTGTCACTGCATTGATGAGCGGAATGCTTGAACTTTATCAGTCTTTGAATCTTTGGGCTTGTTAGTTGTAATCTCTCAAAATCTAATGCCTTGTTTAATATTTGAAGACAAATTTATGTGGACTCGTAAGATCGGTATTCGGTTGTAAGATGTGAGTAGACTATTTGTTAAGAGTTGGGCTAGATTCTATTTGTGGCTACAATATATTATAAACAGATTAATTTGTCTACATCTACAAAACATAACAACTTCAATTGATGGATTAAAATTTCACAAGAGACCATTCTTTTCCATTCACCTTGAAGATCAAATAGACAAACAGAAGTTATAGTTGGCGGATGGAGTTTTTCCAATCAACATATTTATTTGGAAATAATTTTTTATCTATATTTCTGGGGAGCAAAAGGGTGTGAACTTCGGATGAGATTCAGTTTTTTAAGTTTATGGTGTAAAACATCTCTGGTGAAAGGTTGAGTTAGGAAATTTTTGTATTGTCATGTGACGGCTTTCATCCTTGTTTCCATATTGTTGGATATTAATGTGGACTGGTAGTGCTTGCAGATATGTTTTTTAATGTCATGTAATGACTTATCTTTGCTTTTATGTAGTAATATATCATTGTGGTTTCCAAATATTATTAAATTATAGTTTGTAGTGAAGCATTTTGTTGTGCCTCTGTGCAAAGGTGATTTGTCTTCTGATTTTTCAATTTTCTTCGCATGCATAGTCAGCCTTCAATTTTGGTGATATGTTTCTCCAGTAAGTGTTGTCATTTATGTGAGCTTCAAAAGAGTATTAACCAGATTAAATCACATTGGTGCAGCTAAATGATGGTTTGGAGCTGTCTTTCACCGACAAAAGGCGATTTGCAAGAGTTCGCCTGCTCAAAGATGTATTGTGACCCTACTTGCAAATTCTCATCCATATTAATAAGTTTGATGTTAACTGTATTTTTTCTTGATATAGCCGACATCAGTGCCTCCCATATCTGAGCTTGGTCCTGATGCGCTCTTTGAACCCATGACACTTGACGACTTTACTGAACGTTTGCACAAGAAAAAAACTGAAATCAAGGCTTTATTACTAGATCAAGTATTAATTGCTTACCTTTATCACTTCCCAAATATTGTATTTTACCTGTATTTTAGTTTGTTTATTTATGATCAGGATATAATTATTATTTTACAATACACATGCTTTCTTTTTCTCTGTTTTTATTATTGGTTGGGGGTTATAATTATGGGAAAAATATATCTCTTTTCACTTGAGAAACCAAAATATTTTCTCTATTATAAACTTCGCTGGATATCATAGTGTATACTTGCGGATGTCTTGAGCTTGAGTTTATACGAGGCAAATGGAAAGGTGCACAAGATAAAAAATATGGAGAGTTCATTATGTAAATTTTGTACTGTTGCAATGAATTCTATTTCGATGAATTACTCATGCTAACTTATTATGCAGTGAGCCTAGATTTTTTTTTAAGTGTAGCCCTTTGCATTGGCAATTTCTTTGATGTGTGTGTATTATATATGTGCATATCATTTCTCTTGTAGTTTATAAAATTTCCATTCTTTGCAGAGCTATATTTCAGGTATTGGAAATTGGGTTGCAGATGAAGTGCTGTACCAAGTAAGTGCATCCATCATATCCTCTATGATTTTGAATCTTTGATATTTTCCAATTATTTTTTAACAAAAGAAGAATTTAGTTTAGATGTGACTTGTTAAGTTTTAATTTACATCTGAACTTGGTCTTTTTAGCAATTTAAATGTATGGTCATATAATGGTTAATAGGCAATGATTAAATGAATTCAACAAAATTAATTGACTTTTAAATAGACTATTATTATATCCTTGGTTGTATTAACATTACTGTATTACATCAGCAAGATGATGGTTTTATCTAGTCCTCCTAATAGGTTTCTTGTAGATCCTTGACCCTGTGCAGATTGAACAGATAGATACTTTGTTCATGCCATCAAGATTGTGAATTTTCTGATATCTAGTTAGAATGGGGAATAAATAGAGCATACTTTTTGTTTAGAAGAAATATTTTGGATACTTACTAGTTGCTTTTAGTCTTAGATATGAAGATTCCTTTGTGTTTGTGGGTATACGTATAATTAAATGGGAAACCACTCCCCAAATAGTTCATGTTTCTTCATAAAGATATATTTTTTTTATGAATCTTCCTAAAGGGATTTGAAGTGAGCCTGTCACCGTCTTGAGGAACAATGATGCTCCTCCTAGAATATAAAATGAATATTGAATTCAGACTTACGTTGTTAACTTATTATTTGGGTAATGAAATCATCTACCTTTTTTACATAGAACTTAAATCAATCTAGGTGAATTTAAGCTGTTAGATTTTTAATATTACTAACACTCCTAGATTTTTATATTTCAATATGTCAAAGAATTAGGAACAATTTGGGATAAAACATCGTGACATTGTTTGATTCACGAGGCCAATGCTACTTAATGGGAAATGATTTTAGTGGTGATGGTTGTTTTTGCATCAATATTTTTATTAATTATTATTAGGAAGCAGGAGCTCTAAATTATTTTGGAACTAGCATTTCACTGGACTTTGTATCTGCTCTGGCATTCTTTTTGTAGTCAGTGGTTAATAGCCTATCATTCTAGCCTTGGATAAGACCCAAATCATATAATTTATTCCATGCTATATAGATTACTATATTTCTCTTTTTTTACAGGCAAGGATTCATCCACGGCAGACAGCCTCTACTCTGTCAGGAGAAGACTGCTCAACTTTGCATAAGTGCATTAATAAGGTGGCATACTGGTTTCCTTTGAAATGCTTATAGTTTATCAAGCGTGTAGACTCCATAAAAAATATAGAGGATAAAACCTGTAGGTTATTGAATATGCGGTTGAAGTTGATGCTGACTGTACCCGTTTTCCCCTTGAATGGTTATTTCATTCTCGATGGGGGAAAAAGCCTGGAAAAATAAGTGGTGAGGAATACTTTTCTAGCATTTATTAGTTGACAAATAGATCTATTTTACAGGTTATTGAAAAAGCAGTTGAAGTTGGAGCAGATAGTAGTCAATATCCCACTAATTGGATATTTCATTCTCGCGAAAAGAAGCTTGGCAAAGCTTTTATTGATGGTTTGCTTCCCTACTTTGTGTAAAAAATAAAAACATCATTTTTTTGTGCAACATGAATAGTACCATATTTTACTATGGTCTTGTGCTACTTATATTTTAATCTCATGTGCAATTTCCCTAAAAATTGTAGTAAATTGGATAGCTTGTATTCTTGATTGGTGTCATTTACTATTGTTGGATCAATGTGAAAATTGAAGCATCCAGAGTGTATCAATCCTGGTTTTGTTTTGCCATTTCTAAAAAGATTGCAGATAAAAGCTACAAGTTCTTATATGTGTCTTCATATTATAGTGGAAGGATCATGTTACTAGTGAAGTTTTAGAACTTGTGGAGAGTGTGACATTGGAGTACTGATGTTATACGTTGATTTTTGTTTCAAATGTAAAAAATGAAAGAATCATGATTCATCATTGAAGATCCATTTAGAAACTCTAGGGTTCCTCCTGTTAAATCAAGCTTTGTTACTATTTTTTATGCATATTTTTTATAAGAAAGTATGCTGATCTTTAATTTTTTAGAATATTAAGAGGGTTTCTGAAAGTGGCTGATATTCTCTTTTCTTATCTGTCCTGACCCATTGGACGTGTTGTAGGATCAAAATATATAACAAGGACATAATTATCAAAAATCAACTTCTTGGCTCTTTTAAATTTACTCTTTCTTTTGCCTACATATTATATGAAACATACTCTGCTTTCCCGTCCAACAATAATAAATGAAAATACATTTTTTGGTGCCAAACCCAAACATTTATTATACATTTTCATGTGATTGCAGGGAAAAATATTGACTTCATCACAGCAGGTGGCAGGGTATGCCTTTCTGAACATAGTCCTCATTGTTTTTTGTCATTATCTTTCATTTATTTCTGATCTGCAAATTTTTTTGCTTAGACAACTGCTTATGTGCCGGAATTGCAAAAGCTAAATGGATCACAAGAGTTAAAAGGAAACAGTAAGCCTAGAGGGAAATCCTCCAAGAAAACAAGTGTAGACAATGGTAACAATGATGACGTTGAGAATCCTAAAAAGATGGAAGAAGAGAATTCAGGAAGTCTCAAACCAAAGAAGGGGGCAAAAGCTGGAGCTAAAGGTAGGAAAACTTCCAAAAGAAAAAAGACCGAGGAAAGTGACGATGACAATGACAGTGATGCTGGTACTGATAATGAGGATGACAGTGATCAAGTTGAAAAGAAGAAACCAGGCCAGACGATTAACAAGAAACAAGCTACAGGAGAGAAGCAAATGAAGAAAAGTGTTCAAGGCAATCAAAATAGCAGGAGTACTAGGAGTAAAGGTAAGTAGCAACTATTGGGCTTGAATAGTTTTGCCATGGCTGTATTGACACTCAGCTCTAGAACAAGACAAGGATGGTTAATCTTTATCATGTTCCTGAAACATAGGTTTGCTTTATAAAGCTTTGTCTGTATGATCTTTTGGTCGGCTTTGCTTCAACAAGTTATGATTACTATATGATAATTTAATTTCCACATGTTAACCAGACAAATTTTGGATGCCTTCAGTTTTTGCAACTAATTGTAATATTAGTCTGTTGTGAACAATGTATTTTTTAGGCCTAAAATTTGTTTTTGGTCTATGCCATATTCTCATTGGTTTAGGTTATTATTTTTTTCTTGTGAATAAAAATTTAGATTAAGGGAAGCATGTCCTCTACAAGGTTAGGGAGAATCATCAATTGCAGAATATGCCTTGATATTAGTCGGGGTTGTCATTGATACACATTTTTTTTATACCTAAATAAAAGATTGGCTGAGATGCTTAGAATGAGGAGGGTTAAAGAGTTGAGTGATATAAAGTAGAGAATTAAATCCCTACACATAACATACTAATATTTGTCATTTCAATAACATTATATCCCACTCTTATATTTTGACTTTGATACTTATATGCGGATGCATCTAGTAAATTTATGTAACTGACCTTTGTTTCTGAAACGAAATAGAGAAACCTTTCTCACATTGAACTTCAAATTTTTTATTAACAAAAAAATCTATATCTACTAGCGAGTAAATCAAGTCGAGCAATTTAAAGATTATGGTGTATTGTCCCAAAAAAGATTGTGGTCGGATTTGAATATCTCTATTATAATGTCGCCACATTTCTCTTTTATCATCTCTATCTTTCTCTTAATTTTACTCTCCCCTCATCCTTATTTCTCAATTTTATAACCATCTCTCTTCCCACTCTTATATTTGTAATGGTGATCGAAAAACATGAAAGAAAATGGTTCATTTTGGCAAAATTGGATTCCTTCATTTTTTTTCCCGTTTTTAAGTGTTATGATAGAGCAACGGTATGTCTATTGACCTATATTACGTAAACATTTTTCTTTACGATAAAAAAACACTTACAATATATATATATATATATATATATATATATATATATATATATATATATATATATATATATATTATTCACCAACAAAACTTTTGTATTGCAAGATTTAAACTCGTATAAAATATGCATCATAGCTTTTACCAACTAGATTTATCTTTGGCCTTAAGAAAAACTAGACTAATCTCTGTCAATCATTTTATACGGGTGTTGGCATTCCTTTTTTGTCGCTAAGTGTTGACATTCATCGATGTTAAGAAAAAGTTAATAAATATGAAGTATAAAAATGTATGACAAATAATTATATAATCAATTATATCATTATAAATAATTAAATATCATTTGGAAATCAATTTCTTAATGCCAAGAGATTTATTATCGTATAAGACGTGAAAAATCTACATACAAATTTAAATGTGCATAGACTTTATAAACTTACACATTATCTACAACATTTTCAACAACTTTCTGGTGGGTAAATATTTACACTAAACTAGTATATCTTTTAGTACTTGATCTAATCTCTAGGGTTTTACCAGTTTGTCTATTATAGTTGAATTTTCGTTGCTAGCCAAGATCAGATACAATGTTATCGACATTAACATACACTGAAAGATACTGACCATACCAAAAGTAAGAATATAAGAGATATTTTAACCAAAATCCAAATTAAATATTTCCTAGACGAACTTTTATAAATTTAAACATTAAGAGATATAGATCCAAAGGAGAAATATTTTGTATACTATTAATGTTGTGTACAAAATGGGTTTTGGCCAAAATCATTAAAATAGAATCAACCGTATATTATAGACAAAAAAATCAGTTAATCACAGAAATTAATTGACCTGAATCAAAATTTCATCAACATTTTAATACCTAAAAACTACTAGACCCCAAAAGAAGAAAACCTATCATCTAATACTCCATTTTCACAAGAGAATGTGAAACATCAATGGGTAATGATTCACATTGGAACCAGTCCTTAGTACAAATAAGGGCCTCAAGAGTCAAAGAATCTAATGAACTACGGTAGTTATCCATTTTTCTAATTTCTGTTTCAAAAACAGAACCTGCAGAGAGAGTGGATACTGGCATAGATAAAATATCAGATGCCATTCTAGACAATGTTGGGTACTTTGATCCATTAATTTTCCACCAACTCAGAATATCAAATTCTTGTACATTAGGCTCTAGAGGCTCTTCCAGATACTCATTCAATTCAGACTTAAAGTGCTGGTTAGTAGTGAAGTCAGATATATAGAATTCAATATCAGCAAGGTCATCTTCAGCAGGAAAAAAAGATCCATCAAGTGATACTTCTTGAAATGCATCAGTCTTCATCATAGTCTCATTCCCTACTTCGAAATTTGTTTCAGTAAAAGGAAGCACTTGTATGATACTATATTCGAGGAACAGTTCCTGAAGACCATCCTCGACAGTTCTTATCCATGGCTCGGCATTCTCACCAAATATATTAGCAAAAGTGGATTCCACAAGTTTCATTTTATGCCGTGGATCCATGGATACAGCAACTGCTAAGATGAAGCAGCTTTCTCTCCAATACTGATCAAACTTCTCTTGCAGAGACATAACCAAACTACAACAGTAAGGATCCGGGCTCAATACTGCATGAGCCAACTGCACCTTGAGTTTTGACACTTCGGGGAAAAATAAGTTTGCAGTTGGGTACGGTTGGATGGTTAAAATTTTAGAAGCATCGTGCAAACATTTCAAATATGAACAAAGAGCTGCCACCTGCTTCCAATCATCCATTGTAAGGGCCATTTTGTAATTGGGATCATAGGCATCAAAACAGGAAAATACTTCCTTTAATTCACATGCAGCAACAAGCATATGGTAGACTGTGTCCCATTTATTTTTGTCATCAATTAAAAGATCTGTTTTACTAGGAACTTGAAGTTGTTGTTTAAGCTCCAAAAACAACTCTTCAACTGATTTTGAAGATTTCACATATTGCACACTCTTGCGAACTTTAGCAATAGTTTCTCTCATTGACCAAAGAACATCTAATGCAAGGCAACTGAGCACACGACCATAACAATTCTGTCTTAATAATTGACCATTGAGGATCACAGGGTTCTTAAGAGAGAGTTGATCTCTCATATTTCCCATCAGTGTATCATTGGAGAAAAGTTTATCAAATAGAACGGCAAATAGGCGACCCTTTAAATGCCAATCTTTTAGGCAGGTCGCTATAGTTTGATTTAATGACCCATCCAAATCAGGAAATGGCACCGTGAAAACATTAAGAATGGGATTATGTAAGTTCCAATCACCATCTATGAAGTGTCCGCGAAGAAAAACATAGGCCGATGTCTGATTTGAAGTCCACAAGTCCAAGGTGAGGTTGACTCGTCCAGGAATCCCACCAATACGATTCAACAAATTTTGCTTCTCTCTGAGGTAAATGGCAACACAATCCCCTTGGACAGTATTGAAGCTCAGTGGATTGAATTGAGGTTGAAGTGCCCGCGCAAAATCAATGAAACCTTGGTGTTCCACTATATGAAGCGGATAATCGTGTAAAATAATCATTTTGGCAATTTTATCATTGCAATGCTCCTGATCAAATGAGATAGAAGCAAAATAAGGTTTAGTTTTTGCTCGCTTCTTATTCAGATCAGCACCAGTTTTGGAACACGGGGTTTGGTTTTGCTGATTTTTCTGGCAGATTCCCAGAGAAATGTGTCTATTGAGATGGCTGGTGCCAGATTGTTTAGAATCTTTCATATAAGCAAACGATTTTTTGCACCTTTTACAGTAGGCCCTGGCACATCCTGGTTCAGTTGTTTTCACAGTGAAGTGTTCCCATACAGAAGATTTCTTTCTCCTACGTTTATTGGGCTGTGTTTCAGAATCAGGGAGCTCCATGACAGGAAAGCAGGTGTAATCCTAGAGGAAAATAAAAAGAAACAAAGAGTGAAACAATAGACTAGCATAATTAAAAACATCGATGAACTTGAACCTATACTACTTGGAGGTAGTTTGAATAAACTTAACAGAAAAGAAACTATCAAAACAATCATAACACAGTTTGGATCTCAGTCATCGCAGTGATGCTGAAACTTTTGATTTAAAAAATATAATCTGCATTTTAATTTTTCATTTTTCAGAAGCTCTCTCATCTCATTGGACTTTTCTATAAACAACTACACAGGTAAATAGTCATAAACATAATTTAATTGAAAAAAACTCCCATGAATTATAAAACTAATCTAAACTGCTCATATTACATATAGAATAATGCCCCATTTTACTCCATGAGATAAAATGTACACCCAATTTAGTCCATCAAAGAAGTCCACAAATAGTTTCTTATAGAACTACCAACTCAAGACAAGTTGGTCCTTAAAAAAATTGACACCCAAACAATCACTAACAGAGAGACCAATATGCTCTGATTTTGATTCTGAAAAGACTAAATTGGAGTTTTCACGTTTTTTCGCATGGACAAAAACAGATATTCACTCTAATATTTATATTATCAAAGGCAGGCTAAACACTATAATCATCTCTGAAACTAAACACTAAGAAAACAAATAAAAATAAAACTGGTGGCTTTGTGTTTCAGTGCAATATGAAAAAATCCAATAATATCACCAGTGTCACCATGTACAAGTCTTTTTTCCACCATTGAATCGATAAGTCCAACCGTATATCACTTGATTCATTGGTGAGACTTATTCATCCAATGCTGAAAACAAAGTTGTGCACGGTACAACACATACTTCACACTTATGCACCAAAGACCTAACCACCCAAAGATAATCAACACTTCCCATAGAAAAAAAACTGTGTATCAATCAAAATTTGCTATTTTATTTTTGTTTTGTTTTTGCTAAGCCATGTTATTACGCTATTTGGCCTCAGAGCATCTCCACAGGCATAATCCTCTGAGTCCGCAACGAAATATACAGTTTTGGAAGAGTCCATGAATCAAATTCAAATTATTTTCTTAAGAGTCATGTCACTATCTTTTCCAACATGTTGACATTTTCTTTATACATATAAAGGGCATGTTGTTGCATTACATATTCTAAAAAAAAGTGATTTTTATATTCAATAATTTAACAATGGAACCGTAACAGCGTAGGGATAAAGTCTTAAGAATGAAAAAAGCGGGAAACAATATACAGAACGAAACCTAAAAAAAAAAATAAATAATTGAATCGTTCATACGTGAAAGCGGCATTGTAATTAAGAAACAGAAACAGAAACAGAAGAAGAAAGAAACATTGATATGTGTGAGTGAGTGATGAAAAGAGAAAAGGAAAAACCTTAGATACGGAAGCGGAAGAGAGATAGATTATAATTAACAGCGGCGGGGGTGGTGGCTGTGAAGGGACGGAAGGGGGAAGCTTGGAATTTGAAGTTTATGTTAATAGTGAGGAGTTCTTGCGGCTGAAGCAAAAACCCATGAAACACTTTTAAGGGTTCCAAATTGCATATTTATATATTTCGTTTTAAGATTTTAGTCAGGTTTTTTTTTCTTTCTTATTTAACCTAATTATATGTTTATAAAAAATGGTTTAAAATTCTGCGCATGTTCCAAATCTATTTATGGAATCAATCACAAAATCTAATTAGATTATTTTTGTATGAAATAAAATGATTATTATTCGTAGATTTGTTATTTAATTTAATTTTTATATTTCATTAATATAATATATATATTATTTAGTTTAATTTTTATATTTCAATGATATATTATATATATATATATATGGTGTGTGAATATTTGACATAAAAATCATATATTGATAATATTTTTATTAATTACTTTGGAGTATATTTAGTATTAAAGAAAAAATTTAAGTGCTTTTTTTAGGTGTTAATTATTAATATAAAACACATTTTAGGTGATTATAACTAACTTTGAGAAAATTATGAATTTGATAAATAAAAAATATTTTAAAAAATATCTTAAGTTTTGTTTTATTGTAAATCAATTTTATATTCATATTTAATAAGAATATAAGTTTCTTTTTCCTTAAATATTGATCCCACCTGTATTGGAAACTCTATAAAAATTAAAGTTTAGTTTTCGTCGGTGAATTTACTATTTTATCAATCTATATACAATCAAATTCAAAATATACTTGTACGAATGAGATAACATAGCAAAATAATATGTTTTCAACGTAAGGCTAACTTAGACCAAAGATCCATATTTGTTAAACTTTTTTTAGAGGTATCCGTTATAATTTCTTTAGTATCCACGTGTTCATAAATAACTAGGAAAAAAAATTATTCGCACATAAAATGTATTCAAAATAAACGAAAATCTCTAAAAATAATATTTAATTTTTTTTTAACTGATATTAAGGAATTCTTAAATAATGGGAAAATCATAAAATACAAGAAAAATCTATATGTATATATATACACATAATAATTGCAAGATTCTATTCCAAAATTAGAAATCACATATTTGTAAATATTCTACAAATATGATACATTTGTTAAAAAATAAGAAAATTAAGTAATTAGTTTTTCAAAATATTAAACATATCTAATTAATGTTGAAAAATTCGTGAATAATGGGCAAATAAAAAACGTAAGAAAATGTTCAATGTATAACATGGACACAAAATAATAACTAGATTCTATTTCAAATTTAGAAAATACAGGTTCTACAGACGTCCTACTACATTCAACAAAAATAAAAATAAAAAATCTCTAACAACTAAAGTCAATTTTTTAATTGTTTAATAAATTAATATTATGAAATACATAAAAACTTAAACATATAAAGAAAAAATTATTAATAGTGGCTATTCCAAATTTAGAAAAAGTGTATTCTTTAGATATGCTATTACATTTGTAAAAAAAATAATAAAAACATATAACAGTGAAAAAAATTAAATTAATTTTTTAGTTATTTAATTTAATACTATTTAGAAATGTATAGATAACAGACAAATAAAAATAAACAGATTGTATTCTAAATTTAGAAGAAAAAAAAACATATTCTACAAATATGGTACTATATATATTAAATATAAAAAATCTATAATAACATGCAATTAGTTTTTTTTATTTTTTTGAACTGTTGGATTATTCCAGATTTAAGAAAATA
>JBBPBO010001984.1:68655402-68713693 GCA_037974295.1 Cicer cuneatum | reverse complement strand
TATATTGATATATAAATTTCCTTTAAATGTCTATATTTTTGTAGATAACTTTATGTCTATATTTTGATTTTGATGTGAAAATAATACAACTAATGAAAAAAAAAAACTAGAGGAAACTTAAAAAAAAATAAAAGTAAAGGAGGAAGAAAGCGAATTTAAAAAAGAAATGTGAAAAGAAGTGAAGTGTTTTTGTGAAAGAAAGAAGAAAGAAGAAAGAAGAAAGAAGAGAGGAAAAATGTATTCATACACACACGATTTATCATCTTTAATTGACCTCAATTTCTCTTCTTATTCATACTCCGAAGAAGAAGAAGACAATAACAATGATATTAATCACTTCCTCCACGACGACACCGTTTCAGAAACCTCTCCTCTCCCTTTTGGTATGGATTGGACTCCTCCTCCTCCTAATTGGGATGGCCCCACCAACACTATCTGGCCCCACAATTCCTCTTCTTCATCTTGGACATTCTCTTCTACAATTCCTTCTTGGCTCCTTGTTCCACAATTCACACCTCCTTCTGATCCCGTTGTGGTATTATATATTCCTTTTTTTTTTTTTTTAATTCATTTTTTTTAGGGTTTTTGTATTTAATAATTTGTTAATTATGTTAGGTTATAGTTTTACAGGGTTCAAGTTGGAGTTCGATCCCCTCAAGCTATCACAACTACTCGAATTATATTGCGCAGATTTAATGATTTTCTTAACTTGTTTTCTCAAGTGAGTATACTGTACTTACTATGCATATCAGAATTTTCACTATTCACACTTCTATCATCAATTTATATACACCGTTTTTATTATTATTTTTCATTTTCGGACATGTTTATTGAGAAAATTGAAATGTACCAGTAAATTTTGACTTATATGATAAAATATTATACTGTCTATTTTAGAAAGTCATTTTCTTTTTTATTTTCTGTTGAGAAGTTTATTCAGACTTAACCTTATTTTTGTGTATTTGTTTCCAGCTGAAAAAAGAATTTCCCATGAAAAACTTGCCTTCGCCGCCGCCGAAAAAGATATTAAGAATTAAAAGTGAGGCTCTTTTGGAAGAGGTACATATAATCTCTCCATCTTTTGCTGCTTCCAATAATTGTTTTGTGATTCTTTGTTTAGCTTGATAATTAGTCTCTATTTTTTTTTTTTTTTTTGTATTTTTAAATTTTCAAATGACTTCTATGAAGTTTGAAACTGACAACTTGGTTTATTTCAGCGACGGTGCTTATTAGAAAATTGGATGAAAAAATTGTTATCGGATATTGCTGTATCGAGAAGTGCACCAGCAGCAATGTTTCTTGAGTTAGAAGCTGCTGCTAGAGCTTGTATGTTTTGCTTATAAACAAAATAACATTTCATCATTCGAGTTAGATTTTGAAGTGTTTCCTCTTTGTTTGAAAGAGTTTGAATAACAGTCCTTTGTGATGTTCCACATACATTAAATGCTTTTCTGTTTCTGTTATTTTTCAGCATTCCACGATGTCAACCAGCATATTTCAGACGAACAAACTGCTGATGGTACTACACCATCACATGTGATTCAAGATAATTCACGTGGTTTTGTTAAAGCTCATGGTTCATCTGCTGCATCTAATTCTGGTGATGATACCCCTTCTGAGGTTTCTGAGTTCGGCACACTGAGGCATGGACAAGATAATCATTCTGATCATATTGCGGACAATTTAACATTGGAACATGACGTAATTAATCCAACCGAATCAAGTGTTTATCGTGCTTCATCCAGTCAAGACTTTAATTATGAGAATAATAGTACAGACAAGGTCGCTGAGAATTCTGGTGATGCTATAGCTCTTCGCCTAGATGGAGCTGATTTTACACCAGCTATACAAGATCATAACTTGAATGCTCATGTCAAGAGACTGTCAACAGAAAGCATTGGAAGTGATGTAAGTTCTGTAAGGAATACCGAAACATCAAGTTCAGCTGTGTCCACTTTGCTTCAGGATGTTTCGCATGACCTTCCTGGGAGCCGTGTACCCTTCGGAAACTCAGATTTGTTGTTGACTTTTCCATTGGACGAGAGACACAAGTTGAACAGAATTATTAATACCCAGAAGCAGAGACTGGACACGGCAAAAACAGATGTTGAAGATCTTATAGCAAGATTTAATCAAGAAATGGCTGCAAGACAATATCTTGTGATAAAGGTATCAAATACGCGTTTACGATTTTCATTATCACTGAATTTTGAAATACAGATTTTCATGCCTCTTGTTTATTTGTTTCACATGTTCAATCTCAATGATGGAAAAGTAAATAGAAGTAATGATATCTTATTAGACTTTATATGTTAACATGTAATATTATATTTTACTTGTAGGTCAAAGATTTGGAAGTTGAACTTGAAACAACTCGACTGAACTGCAGAGAAAACATGCAGCAGGCTGTTTTAACCGAAAAGGAAAGGTTTACACAAATGCAGTGGGATATGGAGGAACTTCGAAGGAAGTGCCTGGAGACAGAAATGAAATTGAAAATTGAAGAGGTCTGACTGCTTATTAAATTTAATAATACACATCTCTTATCATTCTATTTTGCTGGCCAATAGTGAAAAATTATAATGATTTAGGATGAAAGGTTGCTAGCAGAATCAACAAAAGCATCCACTATTCAGGAGAAGCAAATGTTGCAGCAAGAGCTAGATGTGGCTAGAGAACAACTTAAGCATTTGCAGAAACATCATGATGAGTTTGAGATGAAATCAAAGACAGATATGAAGTTGCTAGTAAAGGAAGTGAAATCCCTTAGAAGCTCTCAGTTAGAACTAAAGCAGCAGCTCAGCAAACTGATGAAGGAAAAAGTAGATGTGGAGGTATGGTCCTTTCTGGTTCTTATATGTTTTACTGAATAATTTTAGACATTTCTCTAAACCAGGACTGGGAAAGTAATTCGACTGATTCCATCTGACCAATTATATCTAGAATCTCATTTACAAGTATTTTTTTAACACAAGTTGATATTTCTTCTGATTCACGATCTTTACCTAATGAAGAAAAAAATGGTTTAGTTTTCTGTTTTATGGTGTCCTAAAAGTTTAAAAATCCAGTTAACTTCATGTTCTTGCTTTACTGTAACTTATTCAGAGAACTCTTCAGAAGGAAAAGCAAAGAATGCAACTTTCACACAATGCTAATGCGAAGTTACTGCATGAGTGTGCAATCCTTCAGAAGAGGCTTCAGGAGTGCAGTGTAAATTTTCTTGTTGAAGAGGAAGATAAACTAAACGTTGACACTTCAACATCTGATGCTTTGGATTTATTAGCAACGTCAGATAATCGGATTGGTCTCTTGCTTGCAGAGGTATGAATAATGATATGCACTTTTAGCAACTAATCTTTTTTATTTTTTGGGCCACTTGGCTTGAGAAATAGTGATTTTAACTTGAGTTGTGGTCTTGTTATTTTGCATTGCATTTATACACTATGCTTCTTTAAATGCCCATGATTTTACAAGCTGCATTTACATTCTATATCTATCCCATTCTTGAAAATTATTCTGTTTCCTCATTTTGCCCGCTTTACTCCCTACCTTACTCTACATATATTGGAGCTCCTATGTTGGACTTTACACACTATTCTTTTACCAATTTATTATTTTCATTGGTATCTGTTTTCACAAGAACCATACAAAATGTCGGATCTCCCAGAGTAATACAATTGCGGTAGGGCTTAGATTCAATCTTTTTTTCTTGTCAGCATGAGTTTATTATGATAATGTTTGTGTTTGGATAGTCCTGTCAAATTTGAATTATTTCATTAAAAAGTAAGACATCTCTTCAATTTCCTCAAAACAATATTCTGAAATTTTTTCACCTAGCAACTATCATTTGGGTTGTACCATGTTTATTGTTTATTACCCCTTAGCCTATTATATGATGTCTCCTCTACTCACAATTTTGGTTACTTGGTGTTTCAAATATTTGGGATCAGGCACAGCTCTTAGTACAAGATGTAGAAAATGTTGCTGATGCTGCGGAAGGAAGTATAACTACAGACGATACAGGGACAACTAACGAAGAATTAAGGAAAATGTTGGCAAATATATTTGTAGACAATGCCAGTTTAAGGAAACAAGTCAATTCTGTTATCCGTTGTGCTTTAATTGCAAATATCAAATCTGAGGAGAACGAGGAAGACGAAATCCATTTGCAAAAAACTTTTCTAAGCAAGTTCTTAGAGAGATGACATGTTTCATTCCTGTATTGTACCCTATGTATGTTACCAAGTTACTATGTATTTCACTGACCGAATATTTTATATTTTTCTTTGCAAAGATAATAATGCCTCGAAGCATAAAGCCAATCATCACATTTAGCAAACAAACTAACCTTACTGTTTGTTTCTTCAAACTGATGTGGTTAATATGAATGCATTGCTGCATACTTACCAATTGATTGTTGGTTAATGTGATTGCTGCATTCTCTACGCCTTACCCATAAAGATAATTATCACGCTCAGCGAACAAATCAATCTTGCTGCTAAAAAATGATTTGAAGTGTATATAATTCTGCCACGATTAATATGAAAATGTGGTTAGAGGGTGCGCGCAGTTTAGTTTGTATCAATTTTAAGACAAAAATCCATTCAATTCAAATGTTAAAATAGTATGTGGTTCAGATTGAATAACTTCTTCAAACAAATCTGATTTAATTTATTTAAGTCAAGTTCAGTTTAGATTGGATCCATTTATTCGATGTATAATTACATATTTATATAATGTCAAGTAACATATATAAGTTCTATAATATCAACATCAACATACTACTAATACATCTCATACTAATAACTAAATAAATATGACAATTCATATATGCAGTTGAATTTGATCGGTATCAATTATAAAAAATAATCCAATTAATCTCAATTTTGTACATTTTTTTTAAATCAGTTTACAATTTTATTTGAACAAATTTGGATGCAAACTCCTCTACCTGAGGTTAATTTAACATTTTCCTTGAACCTATTCCTTCCGTCAATATGGAAAAGTAATTTTGCAATTGTTAACTAAGAAAAATTCTCATTTATAACAAGATTACTTGGATTTTGCCTTCTTAGACTAAATACGTAAATATACACAAAAAGGAAAAAAAAAATATTAATTTTACAAGAAGAGACTAGCATCCATCCAATTGAGGATTTTGCAGACGACAAATGCAACACTGTTGAACTGCATCGCCTGCCCAACAGAGCGTGGTTCTGAATTGTCCGTGGCAGTCGTAAGGAATAACTCTCAGTTGTTAGTAGTCCTGCCCAATCAACTATTCACCACCACCACCACCAAACATTCCCATCATATCTTTGGCAGATCCCATCTGCTTCATTAGGTTTTGTAACCCGCCCATGCCACCAATTTGCTTAAGCATCTGTGGAGGGAGGACTTTGCCCATGTGCTGTGCATTCATATTTCGAGATAGGGCACTCATGTCACCCTTCTTTGGTATTTTAAGCCCTTTCATTTTACTCCATATCTTTGCAAGACGTTTGTACTCTTCCATCATGTCTAACACTTCTCTAACTTGACGACCAGAACCTCGAGCTATTCGCATCATTCGTGACTCATTCATGAGCTTAGGGTTTGAACTATCCAACTCTGAAACATCAGCAATAAAAGTTTGGAATGTGAAGATTTCAATGAGAGCATAAATCTTGTATATGCATAAAGTAGGTATTTTAACAATCAATTCATTATGCATACCTTCGTTTGTCATTGAATCCATCATTGTCATGTAACGCTTAACTTTTGCCTGACTTTCTTTCTCACGGCCTTTTGGCATTAATTCAGCACTAAATCCTGGAAGCATAGAAAACACCTACATATATCAACCGAGAATCAGTCATATAAATTAGCAGCCACTATTAGACTATGAGTATATAGAAATTATCAAACAAGCACCTACTAGTATCTTACGGCACATCAAATGTAAATGAATCGAGAAATAAAAAGTCAATGAAACATATTAAGGTAATAACCTGGCTGATAGGACCCATTTTAAGTATGTTCTGAAATTGCTCATACATAATCCTCAAGGTGAAGTTTCCTTCTGACAGCTTTTGAAGCAATTCAGGCTGTTGATCCATAGGAACAACTTCATGAATTTTGTCCATAAACCCAGACCAGTCACCCATGCCTAGTTCAAAAGCCATTTAACAATGATTTAAGATTAATTATTTATAGGAACTTGGTAACGGTAACCATCGTACACTGTTGATATATAATAATGTATTGACCGAGGAGAAACAAGAAAATACAGACCTAATAGACGACTAACAAACGGTTTAACTTCAAAAATTTCAAACTCATCCATATGTTCACCAGTTCCTATGAATATGACAGGACTCTTTGTTGCAGCAACACTGCACATACAACATTAATAAGACCATAGTACCCAAATCACATTAAACATATAAACAAAAATATATACAAAATTTCAAATTCAGGTTTGCCTCATGTAAGTTAGAAGGACATCTCAATTGTTGATGAAAATATCAACTGCCAATATTTAATACATACATGACTTGCTATGCATGTAATATGAACAATTAATTATTTTTTTGTTTACAGTTAAAATCTCTTACTTCAATCTCTAAATTGAATTGGTGACTTTAGACGACCTAGATACTACAAACAAAATCATTTTTAAGTCGTACATAACTAATTTTCCAAATTCTTTCAAGTAGTTCTATATAATGTAGAATTAAAACTACTGGGATAGTTTAAATTTTAGGTGAACAAATTTGCAATACACTTGCATCTATGACTTTGAAATTAGTGTATTATCAGCTGCTGCGAAACTCATTTGTTTATAGTTTAAAAAATTGAGAGTAAATATGGTAGCAACACTTACGCGCTAAGAGAACCACCACCCTTGGCATGACCATCCATTTTGGTAATAATTACAGCTCCAACAGCAACACTCTGTTTAAATGCTTGGGCCTGATCAAAAGCAGCCTGACCAATACTGCTATCCATAACAAATATAACAAGATCTGGTTTCTGAACAATGCAAAGAAAATATATTATAACTTATTTGCTTTTGGAAATAAATATCAAATGCATATGGCATAAACAAGATATACCGTTGCTTCTGAAACTTGGCGCATTTCTTCAAAAAGAGCAGCTTCTTGTTTGTGCCGCCCACTGGTATCTACAATTATAAGATCACAGTTTTCTTCCTTGAATCTCTCCACACCTTCCACAGCAATTTTGGCAGGATCCGATTCCATATAGCTGTAGAGAAACGAAGGCTCAGCAATGCAATAATTACTTGATAATTGAAATCATAGATAATGAATTGCAACTGACATAGAAGTTTCCATATCAAATAAGGCAACAGTACTATCTCGGGATCTTATATACAAACAATGTTAACCTATAATAAATACAATCATATACCTTCCATAAAAAGGAATCTTAGCTTTAGTTGCATTTTGCTTCAATTGATCAAATGCACCAGCTCTAAATGTATCAGCACACACTAAAGCTGGCTTCCATCCTTTCTTCTGATAATAATACGCATATTTCGTACACGTTGTAGTTTTCCCAGAACCTAAATTCATTTTAAAAATAAACAAAATAAGTATCTATCAAATGCTTCTAAAATTTTCCTATATCATCTAAAAAGAGATGAACAATTTATAAAAGCTGAGAGTTGCTACATACTCCTCAAGATAATGTATAAATGAAGAGAACCAACTTAGCATATGCGCAAGTGTGTATAACATAATCTGTGTCAACTGAACATTACATAATAATACATAATAACTAAAATTTAAAACCATGAACATAATAAATAATCATAATGTGAATTTAATTAAGAGATAAAATTAACAAACCTTGTAATCCAACAAACATGACGACACTTGTTTTTCCTTTTTTGGGAACGAAAGCAGGTTTTCCAGGATCCAACATTTTGCATAGTTCGTTAAACACAGCCTACAACAAGAAGCTTCAATCGATTAATTTGATATTTGCAACAAAAAATAAATAAACAAAAATTCGAAGAGGAGAAAAAGGAAAGAGTACCTGTTGGATGATTTTGCGTTTATTGTGACCGGCGGCGAGATCGTCGAGGTTAACGATCTTCTTGATGTTAGTTTGCATGTCACGAACGAGCTTGAATTGAACATCGGATTGAAGGAGAGCTCGAGTGATTTCATTGAGGCAATCGTTGAGGACTTTTTCGTCGATGATCGTTGCATTGCTCATCTGCTGGAGAGCACGCGAAATGCTCCCTCCTAATTGTGCTAGAACCATCTTGCCTGATTCTACAGATCAATCGATTTCACAGGATTAGGGTTTCGGTGAGGAAGATGAAGATGAAGATTATTCAGATGATGCGAATTGGTTGGTCTGTTTTCTTCCGACGCCGGTAAGAGAAACGGGGTGTATGTAACCGTAATGGGCCTCAAATTGGGCCTTAATTTAGGTACTAGTAGTGTTCTTCCTAAAATATGACTTAAACTTGATGATTAGTTGTGATCAAAACATTCTTTAGTTTAGTGTATGTGAGCATTAAATGACTTAGGTTTTATCTCACTTCTCACTTATTTAGTAAAATTTAGATAATTTAGAATAAATAAAAAGTTGAATAAAATATAAAGTGAAAAAAAAAAATCAATGATGATTTAAAAAAAAAAATCGATAATTTTTGTTCTAACAAAATTCATGATCTATTATGTTATTAATGTATTATATAATAGGGGTTTCACATTCAAACTGGTAAAAAATATATATATATAAATCGATCCAAACAAAAATCGCATAAATTGAATATTTTTAAATGTTTTTTTGTGAAAACTAAACTGCAATCATAAATTTTAATAATTATTTTTTTATTAGTATGATATTTTGCATTTATATATTATTTGTTGATTTTTAATTTTTTTCTTGACGATACTTATTAGTTTAAGTTAATCTATTTCTTTTTTATTTCATTTATTTCAAATATAATCGATCATTGTTATTTCATAATATTAAACTTAAGAACATTTATGTTATAATTTGCATCAACCTACTATTTTACTATATTTTTATAATATTAATATTTTTTTTACGATTGTAATTTGAATATCCAAAAATTGATTCAAATTAAACCGCTTAAAATTGAATTGAATCATATCAGATATAATTTTTTGAATATAATTTTTGTCTTAAAATCGATCTAACCTTTATATACAATATTTACTTTTAATTTATTAATTGATATTACTCCTTTTCTTTTTTAAGTGTGTTGGTCATGGAGCTAAATTTTATTTAACAACCTCCTTTTTTTATCTGAAGATTAACTGAGTGAGTCCACGAAAATATTTTATAAGTTGTGTTTACGATGTTTGACACTTGTGACTCTTATATTCTGAAACTAAATTATTTGGGCTTAACGAAATATATGCGAGTTAAATATTTGAAAGTTTTGTTTTCTCAAATTAGATTAATTAATTTAATAATATATTTTTTAAATATAAATTGACCAATTCAAATATTTTTGTTCACGTAGACAGCGGGACACCAAACACCTTAAATTTTACTACGGTCCAACTAATGACCCAAAGCCATATGTCCATTTTTGCAATTATCCGTATCTCTGGGTTTTGTTTTATTTATTATTGAACTGTTACCGTTGATGTTCTGGTTTGTGGTTGTGAATAGATAGATATGGCAGTTTGGGTTTCAGATATAGTTGGACTTGGAGGGAGCTGCAATTCCAAGTTTTCATGTCTCCGGCAGAGGATTAATGTTAATCCACCAAACACGCCCTTAGTGTCAACAACGGGATGGTCTAGTCACTGTCATTCTAGTGTTGTTCCTCGAGCTCTGAATCCCAAAACGGGAGATCAAAACTCTACCACTTCATCTCAAGTAAATTTAACCCCTTTATCTTTTTTAATTATTTATTTATTATTAAGTTCATTGATAATAACAAACACTAATTGCTAATACGAATGTATTTGAATGGTGTAAAATAGAAGGAGGATTTAGCGTATGTGGCAAAATTAGTGGTGGGTTCTTTTGGTGGTGCCGGTGCAATCAAATATGGCAGCGTTGTTTTCCCTGAGATAACCACTCCCAACCTTGTGGTGGCTCTTGCCATCATTTTTGCTCCTGTGCTTGTTGCTGTCTTACTTTTGATCAATGAAAGTCTTCGTCCGAAGCCATAGAAACATTTGTTATTTATGATTATGAACCAAAAATACTGTAATTATCATTTGTTTGTTTATTGTTCCGTTGCATTTCATAGTTTCTGTTCAGAGTACATCAACATTGTCGAAGAAGTTGGACACACTTCCAAACAAATATTTAAGTACTATTTTTCAATGATAACAGGTTATTACTTATTAGTAAAATATCAGATCGCAGTGAATCTTCGTTTCTCATTTATTAGTGTCAAATTTGATATCTTTGTTCTTTTTGCCAAAGCACGGATTCCGTTTGAGTTAATTACACACGTGTCTTCCTAAGGCATCAAATTCAACATGAAAAAGCAAAACTCCTGGTATAATTTGATTAACAAACAGAATTTTGACTATCAAAGTAAACCCGACACTTCATTAGAAGCAACTTGAGATCAATGCCAGAAGGATTCATTTGACGCCTAAATGTTATGGTCACCTCATGGTGGAAAGAAATAAAGAAAGCAACTATGCAAATAACAGATGAGATGAACTTGTAGAGTTGTCATTTAGAAGAAGGATTTATGAAACTGCCAGTGCATAAATTTTTAGGTTATTCACTGAAATGGAGCTTAGACCTCCTATGAAATATACACTAGCTTTCTCTAGTGCAACCTGTTCATGGGGTACAAAGATTCTTCAACAAGTTACTATTCTGTATAAACTGCCTCGTGCCAAAATTTATAAGTACAAGAAATAAAAGAATATGCAGCATTTGTTTCATTTCGCTGTGTTGCTCTAACAATTTCCAATTATAGCAATTGAAGAAAATGTCTACATAGTCCCTCCCCTTTTGGTCGGCAGCTGTTTGAATCATTACAACTCTAGCCCCAGTTAGATAAACTACATTCTGGAGACTCTTGACCGCCTAATAATTCCATTGAACTAAAGATTATCTTTAAACCACTTTAGAGCTCCATTTGCCACAGACCTGCAAGTTTCAGCAGTGCTAAGTTTGATGAATGAAGAAACTTTCAACTTAATAGTAGGACTAAAACAAATGAAAATAGGCACCTTATCCTATAAATGACAATAATCGAATGGCATATAATATCTATTATTGTTCAATAATAATTTTCAAGTCAAAACCATATGTGAGGACTCAATAATGAAAATAAATTGATTATCAAAAAAATAAAAATAATAATGAAAATGAATCACCAATGGAGAATCTCAGTTATGATGTATCAACTCAATAACAACAATAAATGTCTGGTTTTTCTTATGTGATTAAATGTATAAAAAGTGAGTACTTGAGGAAAATGACATGTGATTAAATGTCTGGTTTTTCTTATGTGATTAAATGTATAGATAGTTAAATGACATGAGTACATAAGAAACTGACGCTTTAAAAGAGTCATGCTCTGCATAATTAATGATTAAAGTCAGAGATTGAGTTTCCAATTAATGAAAACTGAAGGTTCCATTGATAAAAAAAAAAAAAGGAAACAAAATACAAGAATGTTATTACCCAGCCACGTTCTTTAGTTTATTCCATAAGTCGTCTTGGTCTTCTGATTTCTCTGGTTTTTCTGTGACTGTTGCTGTTGGACTTTCGGCCCTTTGAGCTGCAGGGCCTTCCTTACTTCCTGCTGCAGAAGGCAAAGATCACGGTTAACAACTCAACAACTTAGTCTACTTATTGCATTGTAACATTTCTCTATTGCAACTGGCAAATATATTTAGAAGACCTAACCAAGTATCACATGTTATATTAAAGATTCAAGAGGTCCAATGAACTGTTCCTATAAATTGTGAGATATATGGAGGAAGAACAGATATACAAATGATAAAGAAGCCACCTACTGGAAGATTGAGTTCTAGGACGGGATCTAGAATGACTGCTTGTGTCACCTAGAGAAGCAAGTTCTTCAAGTACCTCACGCTCCTTTGAACTGAAGAAGCAAAGCAGAGGGAATTCATGTCAAACTGCTGATATAGACACACAAAAAAACAATACACAGGACAGGAGGGGAACAACAGAGAAAAGAAATCAAAATAATAAAATGACTATGTTACCTAATACGTTTTGGTATTGTAACTTTAACAGTAAATAGGTGGTCACCACGTATTGATGGTTTGTTTAATTTTGGTACACCTTTCCTTGCAAGGACGAGGATATCTCCAGGTTGGGTACCGGAAGGGATTTGTAGTTCAGAAGTTCCTTCAACTGTCTTAACCTGTTTGAGTGCCAAAAAGTTTAAATTGTTGTAATGCCACAAGGTATTAACATAAGTGTTGACACCCAAAAAATAAGAGCTAAAAGAAAATTATATATTCAGCAAAAATCAAGTCCTAAGTCTTAACATTCAATAGAACAAAATCTCAAAGTATAAAAAAGGCCAAACATGTTTGTAAACGAGAAAAGGCCAGACTATTTTCAGTTTCAGTCTTACAAAAACTCATCAGGCAAACATGTTTAAAAAATTGGAGTCATCATCTGACTTGATTTCATGCAATGCTAGCAAGGCAACAAAAGTAATAGCAGGTAGAATGATAGGGACTTGAGGCCAATATCTAAATAGAATATTAGGGTACATCATGCCAAGTTTCAGGCTTCAAGGATGATGTGATTGGTATTGAAAACAGATTAAAACAAAGCCTTGATGAAATTAAAAGGACTAAAGGCATAAGCTTATAAAAAAACATGCAAAAAGTACTCAAGCTTCAAGCATGAATACTATTACTGACTAAATTAATCTACCTTCACTACAGACCCCAGTATAGCATCTAGATAACTGACTGATATTGTTGAGCGGAGATTAATGTCGTCTCTTTGAATTCCTGGTATCTCTTGCACATCAAGATAAACGTAAAGATCTCCCGGAGGACCCCTGCTACGACAAGAAGATCAATAGCTACTTCTAAATCATGCAATTGATCAATCGTATAGTTTGAATTCACGTATAACTAAACCATTCTAATAAAGACACAATTATTATGCCCTTTGTTGGGAGGAACATGAGACAATACAATATGATTTCTAGCATTGATAAAATAATTAACAAAGATCCTATCAAAGCTTTTCTTATCTCAATGTCTTTGACCTTTCTAATACATAATTGACTGTAATTCTTTTTTCCATGATTCCAAAGAGCGTACATATATTTAAACTTGAAGAGCAGAATGACTAGAAAGGCCAACAATAATTTCATAACATATATTAACAGACTTCACTTCTCTTAATTGGATATATTAGAAGCATAATTTACAGTTGATGTGCTTATCTCCGTACATACATTTCCCATCAGCTATTTACATTTGAAGAGGTTTTAATGGCAGTATTCTTTGTATGCTACCCTCTGTGGTCTTTTGGTGGAGCTTAATGTTCAAGTTTTGATAAGACATTTGTCCCTGTACAGCTGGACTTGCCTCAGAACATGATTTTTCATGGCGTCTGATGAAGTCTCCTTTCTAAAATGTAAAGGGATTGGAATACTGGAATTTGGAATGCTCTTTTGTGTGGATTCTAGAATTAAGATCTTTGTTATTCCACCCGCATTTGTTTACACTTGAGATGTCTAGTCCTAAGCATGAAGGGATGTGCTGAAAGTGGCACATTGACTGGAAGTACGGCCTAGATAGTGCTTATAAAACTTGGACAGTTTTCATCTTAAAAGTTGGTTTTGAGGGGTTAATTTAGGCCTTAAGTTCAAACTCTAGGAGTTTACGTTGAGGAGGATGTAGTGATGTACTCTACTTTGTAAATCCTTCCTTCCTTGTAGAAGTATTTCTTCTTTCATCAAAGCGTGAGAAGAACGTACTAACTGATGGAAACATATACCATGTGGTAAATACAATAAAAGCAATACATACACAACTTATAATATAATAACTTTGTCCATTTTTCATAATTGGCCAAAGACTTTCACATTGAGAAAACCAGATATATAAATATTAAATATAAATATGGCATACCCTCTTGGTCCAGCATCACCCTCCCCAGCAACTCTTAAAATACTGCCTGAGCTAACCCCAGGAGGAACTTTAACTTTCATACTTTTCTTAACCCGTATGCGTCCTTCACCACTGCATTTACGACAATATTCAGATATGACTTCACCATCACCTCCACAGCTTGGACATACTGAAACCTAATATTGAGAAGAGATTAGCATAATACACTCAACCAGAGAAAAAATACATTTTTATCTTATTTAAGAAAACTGTGCACAAAATGAAAATGAAGCGATGAAGTAATATAAGTTGATGAAAAAATATATCATTATTCCCAAAAGTGAAACATATGGATGTCAACAAGACCCAAAAACAGCCAAAACATTTTCCAACTAGATGAGGATTAGGGCGTCAACAATTCATGAAAGTAAAAGGAAAATTATAAAAGACCATGCAGAATGTTTAATGTAGAATGGAAGACCAGGGCTACAGGATGCAGGTATGTGGTTTACTTTTCTCTTCCAGTCATTTCATGCAGTAAATGGCATTCTTTTGCAGGACTATCAGAGCGGAAATCAATTACAACACATAAATACAATCAAGAGGTGTTTGTCAAGAGTTCTCAGTTCTTGTTCTCCACATCAGCACAGCAACAGCATACAAAATTAAAATAAGATACAATAAAAAGACATCCAGACCCATTAGGCAAATAACTCAAATTACCTGTGAGAACAATCCAAAAGGTGTTTGTTCGGTCCTCATCACCTGACCCCTCCCACCACAAGTTGAACATACTCTCATCTTGGAGCCTAACTTTGCACCAGTACCAGTACATACTTCACATGTTTCTAAATGGAAAAGCTCAAACTCTTTCTCTGTTCCGAAAATTGCCTCAGAAAACTCCAAGGAAAAATCATACCTGTTGACATTTGAATCATAAGTCTTCTCAATCAACAGAAAACTCTCATTAAAAGTTCAAAAGCTGTAATGTTTTCATATGTAGAACTATCAATATTCAATATAACAAATGTGAGACCATCGGATGATATCTGGAGAAAGTTATTTCTTACAATTTTAGCATGTTAAATTTTTATGTGGGAGTATTATAGTGAAAAGTTATTATCTCATATCAAACACTTCTCATGATCCCTCCACCACGCCCAACCAAAGCATTAGATCTTGGTGTTGTATTCTCTTCATGGGTCCGTTCCTTGTATCTTAATGTAAAATGTCATATAGTAATATTGTGTTGACACACTATGAGGGTTATTTGGCTAGGCATGTTTATGCTATTTGTACTACTCTCTAGTATTGACCAAGAAAAATAATATAAACAGGGGTCTAAATAAGTGATATGTATACAAAATTCAAAACCATTATGGTTCATTAATAATGTGTTTATTTTCCTCAGTTTTCCCTTTCTCGTGAAAATCCCTCTACACGCATCAATGACCAAGCTGTATTCAACTAGGCGAGATTACATACATGGATCAAACAACTCCCATTGGAATCTATCAAAAACTTAATTTACAAAAAATCAAGTAGTTAAATAATCATTCACTTGGCATACATGGCCAGAAGAAAAATACTTAATTATCCAGTGTAACTCACCGGATGTCTTCACCCTTAGTAACAGTACTACGACGCCGTGTGTCAAATCCAGTTGGATCCATACCAGCAAAGCCGCCCATATTTGGCCCAAAAAATGTCTCAAACAAATCAAATGGATTGGTCTGTAAGAAAAAGATTATTAAATATAAATCTACCTTAGAGAGGCAGCAAAAGACGGGTAGATAGAGTGAAAGAAAGGTTCAATTGGCATGAATTTAAATTTTTGCCAAACTGAAGACAACATGTGCGATTGGAGCATCAGTATAATAACATGTAATTCTCCTGACATGCAAGTTTTATCATTCTTTCAAGTGTGTGGCTCCCAATCTTACATACAAAACAAACAAGCAAAAAAATATCATATTGAATACCGTATAGGCACTTGATCCTCCTCCCACTGCACTCTTAACTCCTGCTTCTCCATATTGATCATACAAAGCCCTCTTTTTGTCATCTGATAGCACCTGACAGTGTTGTAATTCAGAATTCAGAAGCTAATCTCATATATATGATGTAAAGTAAGATGGATTAGTGATCATGTTCAAAAATGAATCAGGAGCTTAAGACATTTTTTCCACCAACCCAATTAAGAGTAATAAGTATCATACAACTTTTGTATGATGTTGAGTCCTTCATAGCACAGCATTAGTAAAGACATAGAAACAGTTTAAGCTACATTTGCTCGTCTATGCTTTGAAACATGATTTTTCTGATTATGTTTTAATTGAGCCATTTTAGAGAACTAGCCTGTTATTTAGCTTAATTTTTCATACAACAGAAATGTTTATTGTTTTCATATTGACGGTCTTATTCTGCAATAGAATGCAAAAAAAATTGCTGAAAATCTTTTAAAAGCGAGCACTCTTTAGTCTCTACTCTTTACAAATAAGAAAACCATGAAATTGAACAGAAAAAATTAACCGGTTCAGACCAGATGCAAGTAAAGCACAATTAATCCCATTTAAACTTCAGATGAGAGACCAAAGCCTATGTGTCTCTAATGTAATTTTTCCGTGATACTGAAAACTAAAAGAAAAACTGCACACGCTTCTGGAGTTGGGATCCTAAACATCTATTCATTCACTAAAACATAAACTCAGTAGATTGCTTTTGAAAATGATGTTGAACATGCATACTATTCCAGTAAAGAAAGCATAATTTAACAACAACGAACAGTTAGTAGTGTAATTTCCATGCATACCTCATATGCAGCACTAATCTCTTTGAACTTTTCAGTTGCCCCAGGTTCCTTGTTCACATCAGGATGGTACTGCATAGAAATCAAATATACACAAAATCAAATGCGAAATCGTAATCATATGCAATGAAAACCCGAAGGAATAAATCCAATTTCAAAATGCAGGAGAGTGTAATCTTCAAACAATTTCTTATAAGAGAGGATTGAAATTAAATTCAGCAAGAAATTTAAAATTAAAATAAAATCGCGAATGAAAATTGGATACCTGACGAGCTAACCTTCGATAAGCTGCTTTGATTTCTTTACCGGTGGCGGATTTGGGAACTCCGAGAGTAGAATAATAGTCAGAAGAAGCAGCAAAAACAGTGTGAAAGCGTTTTGTTCTACTAGAAACCTTTGAATTGGAGTTCGAGAAAGTAGAAGGAAAAGGAGAAGGGGAATGAATCGAAAGAAAATTGTTATTACTGTTGTGGGAGCGGAAATTGATTCGTGTGTAGAAACAAGAATGAGTGGAAGGGGGTGAGAGTAGAGAGAGGGATATAACTGCCATTGAAATTGAAACTAAATGTGGAAAAATTAAGTTATTTAAGAAGATGATGAAATGGTTAATTGTTCATGATTTTAACGCAAGCTTGTATTGTGGGAACAAAAAAAGCGTGTTAAACGAATAAAAGTGGGGTTTTATGGGTGCTGCTGGTGGTGGTGGTGGCTGAACTATTAACATTTGTACAGACTAGAAATGGAAGAGACTTCGTGGGACCCACAACCACGAGATAAGTTGTGGTGCAGCCTCACCAGTATTATTACGTTTATTTACACCTCCTGTGGCCTAATGCTGGCCTTGTGCAACTTTTATTCTCTTTTACTCTTCTAATTTAATTTTCTAACATGAACAACTAACTGAATAAACTTTTTTTTTTTAAATAAATATATGTTCAAGATCAAAATTAGAGTTAGTTACATATTTACAATTACAATATCAACTTTTTATTATGATTACAAGTATCTTAATTTAGACCAAAACTCACAAGTATCTCTCTTCAATTTTAGTTATACATTGATGAAAAACTATTGATGTTTCTTTCTTTATAATTAGTACTACATATTTGTATAAAAAAAAATTATGAAATTTTATTGTCTTATCTAAGTTGTGCCATATCTTGATTAAAAAAAAAAAACTTCAAAATTTGTGTATCCATATCGTATTGTCTTTGTATGAATACTAATATCTGCACTTCATAAATGAATATGGTTAATAATGAATTGAATTTCTGATCTTCCATTGACTAAACTCTGACTAGTTCCTGAAGATCTTGGAAAGAAACAAAAGGCAAAGAATTTAGCCGAATTGCTAGTCTTGAAGATAGCAAGGCAGCATTGCAGCCAGGTCAACTGGATTCATGTTGCTACGTCCCTTAATAACATTGACTTCATTTCACATGTTTGTTTCGATACCTAAAAGGCATGAATTAATTGTTGCTCGTTGTATTATTTGACATTAAGATATATAGCAAAATACTACACCAAGATGCAGAAAATATTTTCCTGTTAATTAATTATATCTGGTGTTTATTTTTCCAAAAAAAAAAAATCTATTGTTAATTGTTTGATTCTCTCATCACACGTAATAACATACTCTTTTCACTTGAAATTCATCATACAAAACTTTGATTAGCTTGTTTCAAGCCTGATAAGTTTTTTTGCTAAAATTGGCGGGTTAAATAAACTAATCGAATTATGCAATAGATACAAGTAGCGCATATGCTCATGGTTTATATCAAATGTATACAACGGAAATCAAAATAAGCATGTATGAACAGTCATTGCCGTAGTAATAACTGAAAATATAAGAGCAAACTGATCTTGGACATTCTCAATAACTACACTTAATGCCATATCGATTCCGCGGGGAATAAATAATTGAATTAACTGACAAATAATTATTAAGTTAGTGTATATGATAACCCTTGAACTAAGAATAGTAACCTTTCCTTGGCCTACAGGAGCTACACAAACTATAACAATTAACAATACATATTTTTTTGAAAATAAACACCAAATATAATTAAATAACCAGATACAACTATTTAACCGCCTTGATTGTGATATTCTACCCCATTGATTGCATTAGAAGCCATCAGGAGGGAAACTTCCAGGAAAAGGGTTGTATTTTTGTGCCTGATTCAGATGCATTCGCAGAGCATAGTTGTTAACCTGTTAACAAAGCCATAGATACAACATTCATCAGCATGTGCAAACAGGTTTTCGAAATACAAAATTTATTTTTGGGGATGGGTGTTAATCCTATAAAAAATTTCCTCCACACCAAGTCTCAACCACACAGGGAATAATAATACATAGCAGCTTATGCAAGGCCTTTAGATGCACTTCCATGTAAAGGTATCTATGAAAAATTATGCCTAGTGCATTGACCATCGATCTCCACAATTGCCATCATTAAGTCATTTGTATTTATAAAGTTTAACATCACTTCCTCCTTTTCTTTACCAATTTACAAAGAAAATGAATTCAAATTGTATGTAGAAAACTAGATAGCAGTTGAATTTCCAAAATTTTCAAACCAAATAATGTGAATGATTGAAGTGTTTTGAAAAATGATGAATTGTGTGTACATAACAGGGATAGAGCTGATCTCTAACCTCAAGAGTCCTGATCTGTTCCTGGTATTGAGACACCAACTGCTTCAACTGCTGCAACTCTCTCTCTTTATCCTCATAATCAGAAAGGCGTTCAAGCTGGATTCTAAAAGCACTTTTGAAACAATTTCTCTCCTTTGTCAAGAGTTCAACTTGATATTTCAACATCAAATTTTCCTGAAAAAAAAAAAAAAAACCTCTTATGACAACCACTATACAAGCTCAGCACTTACAATCCATAATTATTTTCCACAACAAACAATTCCACTCCGTAATTATATTCCAAATTCTAGCACGACAATTTCCGAACCATTAAGAAAAAGAAAGTACAACCTAAATACATACCCTTTGAAGATCAGTTATTGCCCCAGAACTCGCATGTGCGCTGATTGATTTCTCCAAAACCTCAAGCAATTTAGCAGCACGGGCTCTGGCATCATCAACACTAGTAGCACACGTCATTTCCCTAACAAACAAGTCAATCCATTCCGGTCCATCAGCAGGAAGATTGTTTTCAGCTGGCTGATTCCCAGAAGCAGAAGCATCCCCATTATCTACAAAAACACCTGCAAGTTTTTCCAAAACTAATCCATCAAAAAATCATTTTATCAAGACACAAAAAATACCATTGGAGAAATTGCATAACAAGACACCACAATCACAATTCACTATACAAACATCCAAACGAAATTTGAAATATTACGCATTAGTCATGTACACAGATAACAACAAAACATCATATAAGATATCAATTATCAGAGAACATGTTTATTAAAATCAATGATTCTAATAACCTAATTTGTTGATGAACATTTGAAATAATTATATCGATTATCAAACCTGTTTCAACGGTAGCATCAAGTTGTGGAACATTAACAGAATTTTCATCTGCAGATCCCAAGCAAAGCCCGTGCAGGCTCTTGATAGCAGCATCTAAATCATTGCCACATTCCTGAAGTGCTCTTTCAATGATCTAAAGATTAAAAAATAAATAAATACATAAATAACTACGCAGGAAATTAATCAATTCATCATTGTGACAATTTTTCATTTATTTTATCATATAAACAAGCACAAAAGAAATTAAAAAAAAATACGTAGAAAATGAAAAACCTGATCTTCCATATGAGGAAAAAGGGATCGAAGGTGATCGATGAGGGTTGGTAGAGAAAGACGAATTGGTGATGAAGAACAGCGAATCCTCTTTGAAACTGGGGGTGAAGGAGGAAGGTCTTCGAAGAAAGATCTCTTGCTTCCACACACCGCAGCAGACATCGTTCAAGAATGCGTCCTCGTCTTTTTTTCTTCTTCTTTTTCTCTATTTACCTAATCTTCAAAAGAATACCAATTCAATTCAATTTCAATTTCAATTTCAATCGTGAGAGAGATAGGATTTGAGAGGTTGATTCAGGATATATATTATATATATTATATATTATTCCTCTCTTCGATTTGTCGAATTCTAAATAACAAGATTGGGGCTGTTAGAAAAACTATCTAATGTTATCTGCCCCTACGTTCAACCTTTCCTTCTATTGTTTCTTATGTCGTCACATCGTCCTAGTAATAATAGTTTTTTTTTTCTTTAAAAAAATAGGAATGCGAATTAATAGAGTTAATATTCGGAGATTTTTTTAATTTAGATTTAGAAACTATTTAAAGATTTAATTTAATCGTGAGAATTTCAAATCTTCTTTTCCTTAAAAAATATTATGCATATTTTTTTTTGGGTAAAAATATTCTTCTATGTCTAATGGGATTGATTTGCTAAAGAAATTGACATAATACCAAAATACTTGTTTAATTTTAATTTGATTAATATATGAGGCTAGAAAGAGTGGAGAAAATTTGACAATTTAACAAACCTACTTAACAAATTGTCTAGGTTCAATTGATCTTCGTATATATGGGGAGGAAATTGGTCATGTTGACTATTGAGTGTTGAAGATGGGGAATATCCTATAGAAAATACAAACAAACAAAATTTATCTAAGAGTAGAAAATATTATTTTTTCTTAAGTACATTTTTTTTCCTGTCAAATTGGTAATTTTCATCATCCACATCTTCGATGGATGTATGGTCTTAGACTCTTTTTTATGAATTTATCTGAGTAATATTGTATATAAAAAATATTAAAATGAGATAAAAACAAAATTGTATGAATAAATTAGTAATTATGATGTGTACTTATATTATTATTTTTTTCACTGTGCAATTGTGATGGCTTAAGGGCTTATTCAAGTGGAATAATAGCATTTTTTTTCATATATTTTTGGGGTTTAAATGTGAATATATTTATGTCGATATCTTAAATTTCTATATTAAGTTTAATTAATTTTTATTGGCTTATAAAGTGATAACTGTTAAACTTTTGTAAAGCTCTCTCTTGTATTTGTTTGGAACTTGAGTTTTTTCTAACATACCTTCACGTCTAACATTATTAGACTTGATACGTGTATATAAATAGTGAGTAACTCAATTGATAGACTCGGATACATTTTATGTTTCTATTTTTAGCTTAACTCGTCCCTATTGAGTTGGCTTGTTAGATTATAAATGACAAACTCTTGCAGAGATTTGTCTTTTATTTATGTAGGATTTAAGTTTTCCCGACATGAGATCCAAACTTTGGTTTGCCATGTTAAAAAAGTATAGTTCCTTATGTTAGACTCAACATTCGTTGGTTATACATTAATACTCTTTATTTGGAGGTTTTTGTTTTGATTCATTGCAAAAAAATAAATTATTAGGTTCTTTTACATTAATGAAGTAGGTACAAATATGCAATACTCATGTGAATTGTAGAATCTCATTAACCATCAGGTATTTGAACACAAGTTACTTCCAGTGCCATTAAGTTTAGGGGCGCATGTGTCTATGTGTCACACATCGAAGTAACAAAAACTATTGCTCCTTCAGTTTCACTACGACGATGGAAATATCTAAACACTTGCAATACGAGTATACTCTACTACGAGTCAATTGATTCACGAACATGAGTTGAGGAGGATTCGATGCACAATCCTTTGTAATGCAACCATCAACATGAACATGATACATTAGTGTTTAAATGCCTCAAAAAATATAACACAAATTGGCTTATTTTGTCGTCTTCAAGATCCCCGATGTTATTCCTCACAAAGGTGATCCATAGTATGATCATTGATTTGTCTGCATCAGAATTGTGACGAAATGTCACTCTATGTGTATAAAATATGATACAATATATTTTATCTTATTTCATTGTGTTTATAGTTCTTTTCACTTTATTAGTTTAACTTATCTAATTTATAAAGTGTTATTGAATGATGAATGTTTAATACTTGTGACTATTTTGTAGTGGCACCGTCATTTTATAATCAATGTTTGAGCATGAAAATATCCAAATGCTAATAGGATATCAAAGTTTAATTCATTTTATAATACAAAACTATAAACATTTGCAGATCTTATTAATAAATAGTTATACCTTTTCGATAGCTTGTATGAATGAAATGTCAAAATGTGCATAATAATACGATAGTAAAAAAGTTGCACGACATCCTTATTAATGTCAAAATTTGTGAAAATGATGTTAATAGAACCAATTTGTTTAAGTTTTGGTATAATTTGCAACTACAAATTAGGAAATTATTTTTTATCTTCCAATTCATAATAATATGATTAAAGATGGAGATACTAGATCCTATGTTCACAAGACATTGATATGTTCAATACGACGTTATAAAACTTGAAGATAACAACGATGCAGAAAACAACATTCTCACTCTTCACTCGATAAATTTATTTTAGGATTACGACTACCTTAACTCAATTAACATCTATTGACAAATTATCACCAACTTCATTTAACTAGAGTCATCAATTCATGTATTGTTTTTTTATTTTATATCTTCAATATCATTTTGTTTATTTTCACCTTTGAATTTGAAATTGCAATTTTCAACCACGTTAAGGTAGAAGTAGTTTATTACAGTTGAATAATATTAATATTGTCCATCATAGCGATTTTTTTGTTATACCTTATTGTAAAGTTGCTTGTAATTCATATGGTAACAAATGTGAGTACAAATTTATAAAACTTAACTTAACGGACAAACGTTAATATTATTAGGTTGAATACTTTAGTGCAGTTCTGCACAAATTTTTTTACCCTTTTATCTATTAAAAAAAAAAAGATACGACTAAGAGTAGTTTTTTGTTTTTTAAAAGTTAACCTCCATGCAAAATCTAAAAAGCTTTTAGTTGGTGTATCAGTAAAAACACGAGTGTTAATAGCAGCGCGGTAACAAAGTTGGGCCTAACCAAGTACTTCGAGTAAGGGTAACCCAATTTTAAAAGGCGGTATCCGAATGCCGGCACGTGCTTATGTTACCGTCATTACATCGATAAATCTAAAAAGCGATTCCCAAACGCTCTAATTTCTCGTTCTCCTGAGCCCCATCTATTTCTCTTATTTCATTTCACTCATAAACCCTAGAACCTGCTACTACTCACTCTGTGGAGCTCTCAAAAGCTCTTCGTTCAGTATACGAAACGAAGAACATGTTCTGAACACACCTCCAAAATCTCAATCATTCAACACTGAATCACTTAATCAATTTTCAGAAGCGTTAAGCTTCGATAAGAGTTCAAGATGTGGAACAACGGCCAGATTGCGCCACCTGGAACTACGGTTCCTTCGATTCCACCGCCTCAGGCTTCACAGCCATCATACACGGTGCTTCCACCGCCTCCTCCACCACCGGTGGAGACTGAGGCAGATGCAGAGGCACGGCTCGAGGAGAAGGCTAGAAAATGGCAGCAACTGAACTCGAAGCGTTACAGCGACAAGAGAAAATTCGGTTTCGTTGAGACGCAGAAAGAAGATATGCCCCCTGAACATGTCAGGAAAATTATTAGGCAAGTGTTCTTTAAGCATTCGAAGATATTGTCCGAGTGTAGGATTATTGTTTTTATTAAGCAATGGAAGATATTGAGATCCTCATTTATGTTGGAAGACACACCGAGGATAAGCTTTTAATTTGTACTTATATTTTCGTTGATACTATGTCCGAGCATAGGATCATTGTTTTTATTAAGCAATGGAAGATGTTGAGATCCTCATTTATGTTGTATGATGTATCGGTATAAATCATTGTGATGAGTTTCTATCTTATCATGAAATTCCTTGCTAGTTGCTACAGTTGTTGCTTGTTGTATTTATTTGCTGTTCTATATTTCAGGGATCATGGTGATATGTCATCCAAGAAATTTCGTCACGACAAACGTGTTTATCTTGGAGCACTTAAATTCATACCACATGCAGTTTATAAGCTCCTGGAAAATATGCCTATGCCTTGGGAGCAGGTTCTATTCATTTTCTAATTTCTTATGTTTTGTCAATCACACAACTTTGCAGTTTACTGTTCTTCATTAGATTCACTGTACAGTGGTCCTTTTCTGATATCATCTATAAATCTACTTTTGTGAATATAGGTTCGAGATGTGAGGGTTTTGTACCATATTTCTGGGGCTATCACATTTGTCAATGAAATACCTTGGGTTGTTGAGCCTATTTATCTTGCTCAGGTTTGCTGCTCTCTTTCCACCTTACAGACGCATATAGCAACTAATAGAAATTATGGATACTTCTATATTGTGTACGATCATGATACATCCTTTTTTTTTTTTTATCTTTATGATTCTTAAATACACAAAACTATTGCGCAGTGGGGTACAATGTGGATAATGATGAGAAGGGAGAAAAGGGATCGTCGTCATTTTAAGAGGATGAGGTTTCCCCCATTTGACGATGAGGAGCCTCCGCTTGACTATGCTGATAATCTTTTAGATGTTGATCCTCTAGAGCCGATTCAGCTGGAGCTTGATGAAGAGGAAGATTCTGCTGTGTATACTTGGTTTTATGATCACAAGCCTCTTGTGAAAACAAAGCTTATTAATGGGCCTAGTTACCGGAAATGGCATCTTTCCCTTCCAATAATGGCAACTTTGCATCGGCTTGCTGGGCAGCTTCTGTCTGATCTAAGTGACAGAAATTATTTCTACTTGTTTGACATGGAGTCTTTCTTTACAGCTAAGGCTTTGAACATGTGTATACCTGGTACGGGGATTTCTTTCTTTTATGTTTTCATGTATTATTATAAATAAATACTGAAGCATTCTATATTTACCGTGTTTCATAGTATATTCACATAAAACTAGATATGGGCAATAATAAAACTAAATAGCAATGTAGTTTGTAATCAAAATGATAATGCATAGAAAGTTATTTTGAATTAAATAGTATAAGTATTACAATGAGGTAAAAATCACGAATTGATTTGATTTTTGTGTTACCTGTGGTCTCTAGGTGGGCCAAAATTTGAGCCTCTCTACCGTGACATGGAGAAAGGAGATGAGGACTGGAATGAATTTAATGACATCAACAAACTCATTATAAGGTCGCCACTTCGGACAGAGTATAGAATTGCTTTTCCTCATCTTTATAACAACAGACCTCGTAAAGTTAAGCTTTGTGTGTACCATACTCCCATGGTTATGTACATAAAAACTGAAGATCCCGACCTACCTGCATTTTATTATGATCCCTTGATACACCCCATAACCAGCGCTAACAAGCAACGGCGTGAGAAGAAAATCTATGATGAGGATGACGACGACGACTGGATTTTACCAGATGGTGTGGAACCTTTCCTTAAAGATACACAACTTTATACCGACACCACAGCTGCTGGAATATCCTTGCTGTTTGCTCCTCGTCCTTTTAACATGAGATCTGGCCGCATGAGGCGTGCAGAAGACATTCCTCTTGTGTCAGAATGGTACAAGGAGCACTGGTAAGTTTAGCTTCCCTCCCTTAAAAGCTTTAGAGCATGTCTTTCATTTGTTAATATTGCTTGTGACTGTTAATTGTCTCTAATAGTAGAATGTGAAGATTAACCATTTCTTTCTAATTGCCCAACAGTCCTCCGTCATATCCAGTTAAAGTTCGGGTTAGTTATCAAAAATTGCTCAAGTGTTTTGTGCTGAATGAGCTGCATCATAGACCTCCCAAGGCTCAAAAAAAGAAGCATTTATTCAGATCACTTCAAGCGACAAAGTTTTTCCAGACCACAGAACTTGATTGGGTCGAAGCAGGTCTTCAAGTTTGTAGGCAGGGATACAACATGTTGAATCTTTTGATTCACAGGAAAAATTTGAATTATCTTCACCTTGACTATAATTTTAATTTGAAGCCTGTCAAAACCTTGACTACAAAAGAGAGAAAGAAATCACGATTTGGTAATGCTTTTCATCTTTGTCGTGAGATCCTGCGTTTGACAAAACTTGTGGTGGATGCCAACGTCCAGTTCCGTTTGGGTAATGTTGATGCTTTCCAGCTCGCAGATGGCCTCCAATATACTTTCTCTCATGTTGGTCAATTGACCGGTATGTATCGGTATAAGTATAGGCTTATGCGGCAAATCCGAATGTGCAAGGATTTGAAGCATTTGATTTACTACCGTTTCAACACTGGTCCTGTTGGAAAGGGGCCAGGTTGTGGATTTTGGGCACCAATGTGGAGGGTTTGGTTGTTCTTTCTTCGTGGTATTGTGCCCCTTCTTGAACGATGGCTAGGAAATTTACTTGCACGACAGTTTGAGGGGCGCCACTCTAAAGGAGTCGCTAAGACCGTCACTAAGCAGCGTGTTGAGAGTCATTTTGACTTAGAGCTTCGAGCAGCAGTTATGCATGATGTGCTTGATGCCATGCCGGGTAATTATTTTACGATTTCATATTTTTTATTTCTTTTCTTTCTCCAAATGGTTTTTACATTTTTCTCTCTGGTTTTACTCAAGCTACAGTTTTTTTCTCCACTGAATCACAGAGGGTATAAAGCAGAATAAGGCAAGAACTATATTGCAGCATTTGAGTGAGGCTTGGCGCTGCTGGAAGGCAAATATTCCTTGGAAGGTAAGCTATTTGCTTGTAATTTGTATGCCACATTTTATTGCAGGTGAATTATTAAATGTATGAACACCTGGTTGGTTGGTTGGCTTTGAAAAGTACTTAGATTTTTGTTAAACTGTTATAGATCATGTACATATTGAGGCACAATTTGCAAAGTAATGCTTATTTCCAAAATGTTTCTGAAATTGTATTCAGTAATTTTAGCCAGGAATGGCTATTTTTGGTTTAAAATTGTTATTGGTTCCCGTTTGAATTTGGTCCATGTCCTACGGCTTTATTGATGATTTGCTTACGTTGGCAACATCTAGGTTCCCGGGCTGCCCGTTCCCATAGAGAACATGATTCTTCGATATGTGAAATCAAAAGCGGACTGGTGGACAAATGTCGCTCATTATAATCGTGAGCGTATAAGAAGAGGTGCAACTGTTGACAAGACTGTTTGCCGCAAGAATCTCGGAAGATTGACACGTCTTTGGCTGAAGGCAGAGCAGGTGCATTTAGTGTTTTCTACGATTCAATACCTGCAGTTTCCCCACTATTTTCGAAGAATTGTTTTTGTAGAAATTATTATTGGTTTCACGAGGTCACATCCTGATAATTTATACTGTTTGTAGGAGCGCCAACACAATTATTTGAAAGATGGTCCATATGTTACTCCTGAAGAAGCTGTGGCTATCTATACAACTACAGTCCATTGGTTGGAGTCTAGGAAGTTCTCCCCTATTCCATTCCCACCTCTATCTTACAAGCATGATACAAAGTTGCTTATTCTTGCACTTGAGAGGTTGAAAGAATCCTACAGCGTTGCAGTGAGATTAAATCAACTACAAAGAGAAGAGTTGGGGCTGATTGAACAAGCTTATGACAATCCACACGAGGCATTATCGCGAATCAAGCGGCACCTCCTCACCCAACGGGCCTTCAAAGAAGTATGTTCATATAAATAAGATCAGTTCTCTACTCTTTAGGATGTTCATCCATCCATAGTCCAGGACAAGTATAATATGTTTTTTGTTTTGGCAGGTTGGAATAGAGTTTATGGATTTATATAGCTACTTGATTCCAGTTTATGAAATAGAGCCTCTTGAGAAAATTACAGATGCATATCTTGATCAATATCTGTGGTATGAAGGTGACAAACGTCATCTCTTTCCCAACTGGATCAAGCCAGCAGATTCAGAGCCACCGCCTCTTTTGGTTTACAAATGGTGTCAAGGTATAAACAATTTGCAGGGTATATGGGACACCAGTGATGGTCAGTGTGTTGTGATGCTGCAGACCAAGTTTGAGAAATTTTTCGAGAAGATTGATTTAACAATGTTAAATAGGTATGCATTTGTAAACCATTTTGTGAATGAAATTAATGCTATCTTCCCTTCTAAATTATTTCTAATATTACAGGCTTCTCCGTCTGGTTCTAGATCACAATATTGCTGATTATGTCACTGCAAAAAACAATGTTGTGTTGTCATACAAGGATATGAGCCACACAAATTCATATGGTCTTATACGTGGTCTACAGTTTGCATCCTTTGTTGTTCAGTATTATGGTTTGGTATTAGATCTTCTGCTTCTTGGATTGACTCGAGCGAGTGAGATTGCTGGTCCACCACAGATGCCTAATGAGTTCATTACTTATTGGGACACCAAAGTTGAGACCAGACATCCAATTAGGCTGTATTCCCGGTACATAGACCGGGTTCACATATTATTTCGCTTCACCCATGAGGAGGCACGGGATCTCATTCAGCGATATCTTACTGAGCACCCTGATCCTAACAATGAGAACATGGTGGGGTATAATAATAAGAAGTGCTGGCCAAGAGATGCAAGAATGAGGCTCATGAAGCATGATGGTATTTTGTTTAATTTTACCTTGTGTGGGTTTTGACTTGTTATTTTGATCATTGGTTCTTATTATGTTTGTCAATAAACTTTTCCTAATTTCAGTCAATCTTGGGAGGAGTGTCTTTTGGGATATGAAAAATCGTCTTCCTCGAAGCATCACCACTCTGGAATGGGAAAACAGTTTTCTTTCTGTTTACAGCAAAGATAATCCGAACTTGCTTTTCAGCATGTAAGTATTGATTATTTTAAGTTATTGCTTTGTCTTCTCCGTCCTTGTTTGTTGCCATAATTACCAATTTGTTATGACTGACTCCAGTTTGGTATGTTAGTCCTCTGTATTTTGGGGTTTGGTTTGTCCTTAACCTGTGTATGATGACTGAATAACCTGCAGGTGTGGATTTGAAGTGAGGATACTTCCTAAAATTAGAATGACTCAAGAAGCATTTAGTAATACAAGAGATGGTGTCTGGAATCTCCAGAATGAACAGACAAAAGAAAGGACAGCTGTTGCTTTCTTAAGAGTTGACGATGAACACATGAAAGTGTTTGAGAATCGTGTGAGGCAGATTCTTATGTCTTCCGGTTCCACTACATTCACAAAAATTGTCAATAAGTGGAATACAGCTTTGATAGGTAAAGGAAGTTGAATTGTAGTAGCTCTTTACAGAGGTTTTCATCAATTTTTTCACTGACTTTGACTCATTTTAGGACTCATGACTTATTTCCGAGAGGCAACTGTACATACTCAAGAGCTGTTGGATTTGCTTGTCAAATGTGAAAATAAAATTCAAACTCGTATTAAGATTGGACTCAACTCAAAGATGCCTAGCAGGTAACAATCATACACTTCTTTAGTAGTTCATTTGGAGCTTTGAGTTCAAATGTTCAAATCTATGTTTCTGTCTCTTTTACCAGGTTTCCACCTGTTATTTTCTACACCCCCAAGGAAATTGGAGGGCTTGGAATGTTGTCTATGGGTCACATTTTGATTCCACAAAGTGACCTACGGTACAGTCAGCAAACAGATGTTGGTGTAACGCACTTCAGGAGTGGGATGAGTCATGAGGAGGACCAGCTGATTCCCAACCTTTATCGTTATATACAGGTGAAGCTTTATTCTTTCTCTTTTATATGTAACTGTGTATTTGCACTTGCATTAGATTTATGTTAGATAGATTCATATATGATGTATATATTTTAATATAGTTCATATTTTTATGATCTCTTGGATGATGCAGCCATGGGAAAGTGAGTTCGTTGATTCACAGCGCGTCTGGGCTGAATATGCAGTGAAAAGGCAGGAAGCACAAGCACAAAATAGGCGTTTGACTCTTGAGGATTTGGAAGTGAGTGCTCTGAAATATTGGGGTTTTGGTGTCTTTGTACTGTGTAGTGGCAATATGTTTCTTTTTCCTTAGTTGGAAATCTACTCAATTACTGACTCTTGATCCTCTTGGCAGGACTCATGGGACAGAGGAATACCTCGTATAAACACTTTGTTTCAGAAGGATAGACACACTTTGGCATATGATAAAGGATGGAGAGTGCGTACAGACTTCAAGCAGTATCAAGTTTTGAAACAAAATCCCTTCTGGTGGACACACCAGAGACACGATGGGAAATTGTGGAACTTGAATAATTACCGAACTGATGTTATTCAAGCCCTTGGAGGAGTTGAAGGAATTCTTGAACATACTTTATTCAAAGGAACATAGTAAGTAATATTTTTCCTTCAAACTGGTTTTCTGTTTGGGTTCAAGGAATTATTTTCGCTTTGTTTAGCAATTTTCAAAAGCTGAAATGGATGTCGAGCCCATCCATCTATTTATACGCTGCTGTTAATTGGAGCTGTTGTCATTTTATCTTATGAATCTGACAGACAGAAATACCACACAACATGCACATAGGAGCTTAGGAACACCACATTCTAAAAAATATAGGGCATTTATATGGCAACAGCACATAATTTAAAATGGAAGGAAATTCCTAATTACTACACATAAGTTTGAAGTTTTAATATTGCATGATATATAGTGCACAACTGAAATGAAAAGCTTGGGGAAATGTATCTAGTATGACACGTGCTTATTATTTTTCTATGTAAAAGTTGGTTAGAATTTTATGACAGACCCAACATGTGAATTTTTTTCTCTTTGAAATCTTGAATAGCTCCCCAATCTGAGTTGACGGCGAGTTTCAGTTTTGTAACCGTGTTGGAGTCAAAAATAATATTTATCATGCATGGACCAGCCTTTTCCCTGGCATTATATTGGTAGAAGGTCTAGGAATTGTAAATCCACTAGTAGCATGTTCAGTACTTAGTTCTTGCTATTCTATCTCCACTATGGTAGAATAATCGGTATATTGTTATTTTTCAATGTTAGTTTTCCAACTTGGGAAGGTCTCTTCTGGGAGAAGGCATCAGGTTTTGAGGAATCTATGAAGTATAAGAAGCTCACCAATGCTCAGAGATCTGGTCTCAACCAGATACCCAACCGTAGATTTACTCTTTGGTGGTCACCGACCATTAACCGAGCCAATGTATATGTTGGTTTCCAAGTGCAGCTCGATCTGACTGGTATTTTCATGCATGGGAAAATTCCAACTTTGAAGATATCTCTTATTCAGATTTTCAGAGCTCACTTGTGGCAGAAGATCCATGAGAGTGTTGTCATGGATCTTTGTCAGGTTTTGGATCAAGAGTTGGACGCTTTGGAGATTGAAACTGTCCAGAAGGAAACAATCCATCCTAGGAAGAGTTACAAAATGAACAGTTCTTGTGCGGATATTCTTCTCTTTGCTGCCCACAGATGGCCCATGTCAAAGCCTAGTCTTGTTGCCGAATCTAAGGATGTTTTTGATCAGAAGGCAAGCAATAAGTATTGGATTGATGTTCAGCTTCGATGGGGTGATTATGATTCTCACGATATTGAGCGTTACACCCGGGCCAAATTTATGGATTATACGACGGATAATATGTCTATATACCCATCTCCTACTGGTATGTTTCTGTCATTTTCCTATGCTCCTTATATGATTTTATATCTAGTGTTACTTGATTGTTGCTTTCCATGCAGGGGTAATGATTGGCCTTGATTTGGCATATAACTTGCATTCTGCATTTGGAAACTGGTTCCCTGGGTCAAAGCCACTTCTTCAGCAGGCTATGAATAAGATTATGAAGGTAAATAAAAATCTCATATAACAAGTTACGTTCGAATCAATCGACATTTTTGTGTAGTTGATAAGCTCTTGAGCCTGTAGTTTGTAAATCTTTGACTAACTAATGCAATTGTTTTACTAATGATGTTGTGCATGTGCAGTCAAATCCTGCATTGTATGTTTTGAGGGAACGAATCAGGAAAGGTTTGCAGTTGTACTCTTCTGAGCCTACTGAACCATATTTGTCTTCTCAAAACTATGGGGAGATATTCAGTAACCAAATCATATGGTTTGTTGATGACACTAATGTGTATCGTGTTACAATTCATAAGACATTTGAAGGAAATCTTACAACAAAACCCATCAATGGTGCCATTTTTATTTTCAATCCAAGGACAGGGCAGTTGTTTCTTAAGGTCTGTTTTAGTGTTCCAGTTCTTACTGACTGTTTCTAAGGTTAGTTGTCTAGGTATTCATGTTTCATATCATACCTTGCAGGTTATTCATACAAGTGTGTGGGCTGGCCAGAAGCGTCTTGGCCAATTGGCAAAGTGGAAAACAGCAGAAGAAGTTGCAGCACTTGTAAGGTCGTTGCCTGTAGAAGAACAGCCAAAGCAAATTATTGTCACCCGTAAAGGAATGTTGGATCCATTGGAGGTTCACTTGCTTGATTTCCCCAATATTGTTATCAAAGGAAGTGAGCTGCAGCTTCCTTTCCAAGCATGTTTGAAAATTGAGAAATTTGGGGATCTTATTTTGAAGGCCACAGAACCACAAATGGTTTTGTTCAACATTTATGATGACTGGCTGAAGAGCATTTCCTCATACACTGCATTCTCCAGGCTGATTTTGATTCTGCGTGCACTTCATGTGAATAATGAGAAGGCAAAGATGTTACTGAAGCCTGACAAAACTATCATCACTGAACCTCATCACATCTGGCCTTCTCTAAGTGATGACCAGTGGATGAAGGTAAATTTAATTTTCAATTTCATATATTTTAAACCTGTTCGTTGCAAGTTCAATGTTTAAACTCTTAGGAAATTGACATTTATATGTTAGTTTGTGATCATCTTATTTTGCTGCTTTCTGTTTTCTCTTGGTATTTATAGCCTTAACATAATGACTTGGCAGGTGGAGGTTGCATTAAGAGATCTTATACTTTCTGATTACGCAAAGAAAAACAATGTGAATACTTCTGCTTTGACTCAGTCTGAGATTCGTGATATTATACTTGGAGCTGAGATTACCCCACCTTCACAACAGCGGCAACAGATTGCAGAGATTGAAAAACAGGTTATATTCTGTTTGCTTCTTCACGGAAATATAAAATTCAAATCTATTTTCCCTTTCCTCGCTTTTGTTTTTGTTACCCAATCTACAATATTTAATCTAGTTGTCTGTTTTCATACTTTATAGGCGCATGAAGCAAATCAAGTGACAGCTGTAACAACAAAGACCACAAATGTTCACGGTGAAGAACTTATAGTAACGACCACTAGTCCCTATGAGCAAGCTGCTTTTGGTTCGAAGACTGATTGGCGTGTCAGAGCAATATCGGCCACAAATTTATACCTTCGAGTAAACCATATATATGTGAACTCCGAGGATATAAAGGTTGGCATTCTTTTTCTTCATTTCTCTAGATCTTGTTATACTTGCAACTCCCCATCTTATTTTAATGTTGAATTTTGTGGTGCAGGAAACGGGTTATACCTATATCATGCCAAAGAACATTTTGAAGAAGTTTATATGCATAGCAGATCTTCGAACTCAGATTTCTGGGTACTTGTATGGCATAAGTCCCCCGGATAATCCTCAGGTTAAGGAAATCAGGTGCATTGTTATGCCACCACAATGGGGGACTCATCAACAAGTCCATCTCCCATCAGCTCTCCCAGAACATGATTTCTTGAATGATTTGGAGCCTTTGGGATGGATGCATACTCAACCAAATGAACTCCCGCAGTTGTCACCTCAGGTTTAAGCTTGAATTAGTTTTAAATTTTCCTCAGGAATATAATAAATTCAATTTGCAATAACATTGTCTCACCCAATAAATGATCGTTGCAGGATCTCACTTCACATGCCAAGGTCCTAGAGAACAATAAGCAATGGGACGGGGAGAAGTGTATTATCTTGACTTGCAGTTTTACTCCGGGTTCATGTTCTTTAACTGCATATAAACTAACTCCATCTGGCTATGAATGGGGACGTATTAATAAGGATACAGGAAGCAACCCGCATGGTTATCTTCCCACTCATTATGAGAAGGTGCAGATGCTCCTCAGTGATCGCTTCCTTGGTTTTTACATGGTAAGCTTTGCTGCCTCCCAAAGTTATCCAATTATTATTTTTTTGCATATGATTTAGTGATGGAAATAGCTAAATTAAATATATTGTATATCGAGAAATGGTTATATGTCTTATTCTAATTTCAGTGTTGTTAATATTATTTTTTTATTTGTACCAATTGTTTTGATGGTTTCCCGTCACAATTTTGTAGATTCCTGATAATGGTCCATGGAATTATAACTTCATGGGAGTGAGGCATGCATCAGGGATGAAGTATGGAGTGAAGCTTGGGACCCCTAGGGAATATTACCACGAAGATCATAGACCAACCCATTTCTTAGAGTTCAGCAATATGGAGGAAGGGGAGACTATTGCCGAGGGAGATCGTGAGGATACGTTCTCTTGAGATACAAATGTATGTTCTGTTTAATCTTAAGATACATACAAGTGGCAGATCCTTCAATTTTTGAAACTTGTCATTATATGTTGTATTGTCTATTGTTGCTCTAAGGATTTTGTAGCAAATGTTATAGTTTTGTAAATAATTACAATCCGAAAATTCTAAGTTACTGTTGCATATTTATGCAATTATGCTGTTTTGAGCTATTTCTCGCCGTGCTTAATTATTTCTTTCAAGTAAGTGTGGAATTCGGTCTGGCATATTAATATGACCTAGATTAAAAATTGGCTTGGTCACGGGCTCCAAAAGATTCATGTTATAAGAAAAAAATAAAAAAAGTAGTAATAACACCAACTTTGTCACGACACCATCGAACCCTACACCGGATCGGACCATGGATCGATAATTCTATTGACTGTCTTAACAAATAATTAAGTAGTTTTCAAGACTCTTTAAAAAAAAAATATATTTACCGAAATTTTACAAGCCGTTAATTATTATTTAGAAAAACCAACTTGGTTCCTGAGGAATATGATTGATTAAAGAATATAATTCAATTAGAACGTATGTCTAGTTTTGTAATATTTTTAATCATAATTTATACATGACGATCAAGTACTCGTTGTCATGACTCATGACCAAGGGTTGCCAAATTGTAATGCTCCTCGTATTACACTTGCGATTAATTAACAAACTAATGAAATTTAAATATTAAGATCATATTATGATAATCACATTGTATCAACAGACTCAATTTGGCTTTAGCCAAAGGTTAAGCTTTTGCTTCCCAATAACAATGTTTTGCTTTACGGCATAAATATGCAGGATGGGAAATTGATTACTACCTTACATTTTATATACTGTCACTGCACTTCGTCCTGTCTGGTCTCATATAATTAAATAAAAACGAAGAAAAGAAACTTCACACAATCTGTACTTAAAACATATCAAAATCCCTAGTTCCACAAACTTTCAGTCATTTTTCTTGGTTCAAATCTACATTCATAGAGGCAAACATGCAGCACCCGGCTGCTATAATAAACAAGCGCCCGGTATATCCCCGCAACAATAAAAAGAAAAATAATTATATAGAAAAAATCCTGAAAACTTCACAAAACATATCAAATTCACAGTTCCATCTTTTTGCACTTATAATCAAGGTTCTGTATTCTCTTCCATCTCATGTTTAGATTCCTTTTCTTCTGAGATGAAATCTGAACTCCCTTCAGCAGCTGATATCTCATCGTTCTTATTTTCAACAGCAAGAGGACTCTTAAACAGTTCATTATTCTCCAACTGCGAAACCTTATCTTTGGACTCTCCTTTCAGTAGCTCTACCACCTCAACCATGTTGGGTCTCTTCTCCGGTTGACTCTGAGCACAGATTAGAGCAACTAACACAACCCTTTTAAGCTCTTCCTCCACATAGTCACCATTAAGTCTTGGATCTGCAATTTCGCTAAATTTTTTCTCACAAGCCAATGGCAGTGCCCAATCGTTTATCGATCGTTTGACTGAGGAGCTAAGTTTCTCAAGTGGCTTTTTGCCACTAGCAAGTTCTAGAAGGAGAATTCCAAAACTGTAGACATCACAACTCTCATTTGCTTTACCTAACATAGCATATTCGGGTGCGAGGTAGCCAAGGGTGCCCTTAACTCTTGTAGTCACATGTGTCGCCCCGTCAGGGATCAACTTTGCGAAACCGAAATCGGCAACACGTGCTTGGAATTCTGAATCCAACAACACGTTGCTTGCTTTAACATCCCTGTGGATGATATGCGGTGTTGCTTGGTGGTGAAGATATCTGAAAGCGATTATATTTTAGTATTTACTAAAATGATAGAGCAGAAGTTAATAAGGAAATTGGAAAGGAAGGATAGTACTCACACAATTCCCTCGGCAGACCCAATTGCAATATTCATCCGTCGATTCCAATCAAGGAGGCTTTCTGCCGAGTGCTGTCCGTGAAGGTGAGAGAGGAGGCTCAAATTTGGCATATAGTCATATACAATTAGCCGTTCCTGGCCTTCAGCACAATAGCCACGTAGACTAAGAAGATTCTTGTGTCGTACTCTTGCCAATATCTCAACTTCAACAGCAAATTCCATGTCTGCTTTGTTGCTCCAAACTTTCAATCTTTTCACTGCAATCTGCATGAATAAATGGATCATAATACACAGAACTGCAAGTAGTCATCTTGAAAATTTCTCAGAAAATGGTTCCAAAGTTTTGCTACTGTGTTGTCCGTCAGAACATTTTAAATAGGTTAATTTTACAGGAATCGGATAAAATGTTTTTGTCAGAGGTTTTTGCAGCATAAGATCCATAAACTTTTGATGAAGTGTTTAAACAACCACATTATAAAGTCAAATCACAACGTACAAGTCAAGATTATCTATTAAGGAACATAATCATGCTTTTTCACGTTTATAAGGTTCAAGCAGTAAAATTCCTAGCTCAAAAACAGAAATAAGAAATAGGAATGGAACATTAAAAATAATAATGTTTATTACGATGGAAGCTTTAACTTCTAAGTTTACAAATAAATCAGTGTACGAGATATTTTGTACTAGCATAAAATGGTTGATGCAACAGAAAAAATAAGCCAGTGAAGATGCATGTGTAAGAGATCATTGGAATAAGTTCCCCCCTCATAGCCTTTCTGATTATTTTCAGTGTTTATATGATAAAATCATCATAACTGCGTATCATTTAAGATTGAGAAAGCTAAATGAAAATTTATGTTAGATGTTTCATCAGTCTGCCAAATCAGACCCAGGGATGCCACTAAGATATCAAATGGTCATAATATTTGAGACACACTAATGTGTTAAAAAAGTGAGTAAATTAACCATTACAAAAACCTCTTCAGTAGTAATCAAAACTAGAATGACCAAGAACAATCATAAACCAAAGCTGATTTGTGACAAAACAAAAACAAAGGTAAAGTCCTACTTGTGATCCATCCCAAAGCTGGCCCCAGTACACACTTCCAAATCCACCTTCGCCAAGTTTGTTATCATAGTTGAAATTATTTGTAGCTGAGTGTAATTCCTTCAAAGAAAACACTCGCCATGGAGGTTGTTTCTTCCCACGTCCTTTGCTGCATTGGTAGAGACTCTAATATCAGTTGAGCTAAATTTTGATACATTGTTAGTGTAAATTTTTTTACAGTATCAACATATCACAAACAACCATATTTTTGCGACATCTGAATTAGTTATGATTAAAGCCAAATATTTTTAACGATCTAATGGTTATGATCGATATGAATTAAATCAATATTAATATGCATTAAAATAAGCAAATCTAAAACCTGTACTTTCTAACATCTCCACTCAGGGTATAATATCAATGGAACAGGCACCTTGGTATGCTAATTAAGTCATTAAAAAGAAACCCAATTTTCCCCAGATAGTTTACATACCAAACTAACCCTTAAATTAATACTCTTCTTGCAAAAAGCAGTTTAACTCAGAGCCTGCAATCTGAACTAAACCCAGAATCTAAAACCCTATTTTCTCTAAAATTTCTTCAACAAAAGAGATAAAAACTGAAACTGATTTATCACAAAAATCTCATATACGATCCAAAACAATAAGTAAAAACAAAAAATTACAAAGAAATTATTTAAAAGTAGAGAGCAATGAGGCATTTTCATACCGATCCGAAGCATTTCCGCAACAAAAGATTTGGCAAAAAGCCATAACCTTCCCACCAATCAGCTCCCAAAGTATCTTCTCTATACCTTCTCAATCGATCAGAGAAAAACGTCAACAAACTCAAAACTTGAAACTGACCCACTACCACAAATCAAACGTTTCACTTCGAAAGATGTTACTTTGTGTGTTGCTAGCTCATTTCACCTACAAAGAGATTTTGTTTAGAGAAACGGAAGACACGCACGGTTTATGGGGTGTTTTTGAAAACGTTGTATTCTTCGAAACTAAAAATTCAGACACAAAAAAAGAGGTAAAGGGATTTTGTTGTTTTGATTGTTCAGATGATGAGATGCTGTGTGTGCAAGCTGAGTCTTCTTTAACCCAACTCCAGCTGTTTGCACATTTTCAAAAACAAAAACTAAAAAAGAAAAGCACAAGAACAAAACACAAGTGGGGTCCATTTTTCTTTCTTATTCTTTTTTTTTAGATCTTTCTTATTCTTTTTAATAAAAGAAAATGGGCAATATCTTTTTTTAATCCATTATTATTATTTTTGTCTAGAGATATGATTTTTAAGATAATAATATTGACTTCTGCTAATTGAATTATGTCTTACAAATTTATTCTTTCTTGTTTTATTCTATTTACTTTTGAAAAATAACTCTTCTATTTGGAATATTAATAATGTTTTGATAGAAAAATATATTATTAATATTAGATATTAGGCTCTTTTTGACAAAAAAAAAGGGATAGTGGATAAGATCACTACTAGAAATAGCTAATAAACTAATCAATTTAATTTGAAGTATTTTTTAAAATTAATGGTTAAACTGCATAGAATAAAATGATAATATTTTTTAATTAGTATTTAAATTTTTAAATTAAAAAAATAAAATTAAAAATAGAATAAAAAATAAAATGCTGAAAATGTAAATGTTATTTTAAACAATTTATCTAAAAATGCAATAAAATTTGAAGAAAAAAAAAACTATAAACTCATAAGAAAAACAAAACAACATAATCATTAACTTAAACATTATAAGTCTAGTTATTTGCTATATATAAACTTATTTTTGGCATTTTGCAAAACATACAATTACTAGTACTAAAAAAAAACTAGTATTACTATATATGATTGTATAATAAAAATAAGAATTTGGATCTCTAGTGTTTAGTTCGTAAAACAAAATGTGCACAAAGATCACGAGTTATTTAAAAAACGCGAAACTTTATGTAATAAAAATAAAATGGCTTTTGAAACTCGTTATATCGAGTGGTTTGCAAATTTGTTGTTTAATCAAGCAATGCTTCCAATATAAAAATTGCAGTAGTTCAAGCCAAGTTTATTGAGGGTCAGTACAAAGTGTTATTGAAGAAAATTGGGCATTCATTATAAGGCAAGATTCCCATAGGTGTTCTTTATTGGTTTTGTCTTCCTTTGATATTTTGCAATTTTATATTGTAGTATTTTTTTATATATTTGTTCTTGACTTGCGATATTCTTACACTTCCTTTTCTTACCCAACTTTTTATATTTCCATTTGTTTATTAATTTATTTTTGATCATGTTCTCTATTACATCTATCATTTCCCTTTTTCTTTTCTATATGTGAATTTGTCGTGAAAATATTTTTTTTTTATTTCTTAAATCAAAAAATAAAAATAGAAAATATTTTTATAAAATAAACCATCCCTAAAGATATTGTTATCATACTTTTATTTGTTACAAAAAAAAAGTACGTTTTTTTTTTGACGAGGTTAATATAACGTTTCTTAAAAAAAAATGATTGAACAATCAATTCAATTATTACTTTGTAAACGGTAATAATGTTGTCGCTAATATTTTTGAATCGATGTTTGTTTAAATATTAATATTATTATCACTAGTTGGACAATATACTACTTATCTTCACTCTACTATTGAAAGGTACCTTGATATGATCCATAGTTGTCTTTGTTTTGCACTTTCATTTAGATGCGAAAGCATATAGAGACAGAATTTTTTGGCAGCTATAACATGCAACACTGTTGTCAGAGAATAAAAACATTAACCAACATATATGTTTTGGACCAAGAGATAGAGGTTGAATGTGAAATTTTTGTTTCATATTGCTACAAAGACGTCTACTAAATTTTAAAAAGTAGAACTAACCAACCGTTATTTCTTTTCAATTTTTATTTTTTTTGATCGTATTCTTTTTAAATTTTTTTAATTAAGCACAATCAGGAATTTTTTTAATTTGCTTTGTTTACACTAAAAAAAAATCTATACTATTAGCTCATAAACAATCGAATTTAGGCCACGAGTGAATAAAAGAATTAGACGAAGGTAATATAATTGAGTATTTTTAATTGAAATTTCTGAATTTGTTTCAAAGTAGATTAAAGATGAATTATGCGAAGTTGTTTATTAAAACATTTCCATAAATTTTATCAAAGGGGCCAATCATCCAAATGTTCTAATATCAATTAGATCATAATATCCTGACAATCATATTTATTGATGATCATATAAATTTTCAAAAATTGAAATTCTTGTCGATAGGTTAAAATTTATATGTATATGTTATTTTTACAAATATTCATACTAAATTAAATTTTGATAAATAATTTGGGTTACGTGAGATTTGGAAAATAATTTGAGTTGTTTTAGCGGGGTTTTGTTGAATGGTAGGTGTGAATGTGGCTACAAGCATAATACTTTGCAATAATATTACATATGATATAATATGCTTTTCCTCATTAGGTAACGCTATGACGATTCAATGAATGATGTCATCATGGTAGGAAGTGGCTGTCCTCTAAGGCATACTCAAATTAGTTGTTTTATAATTCTCTATGCTGGTTGTCTTGTCTAGCTCAACATAATAATTTGAGTGTGGAGCCAAGTAATTTGTCTTGCTTATATATACAATTAATATATAGAATTAACACTAGCTTCATAACCAAATATTTCACTATGATGATTAAGCCCTTCAAAGTGAGTATAGAGTACAACAAGCTAGGAAAGTAAAATAAGTAATGAAGTAATCCTTATTTTGAAAACGTATTACTAGAAAGAAAAAAAAGTGAGAAATAGTTGCACTATTGTTTGAGATCTTGACTAGATGTCATTCATTGGCTTGCACCTTCTCTTGAATTATCATATAAAGTTTCTTCATGCACAAAACAAACAAGTAAGTACTCATAGTGATATGATCTTGGTTGTCATGAATCACTTTAAGGATCGTTCTAGGTAGGAAACTTACAGATTTGAGCCAACAACACGTTCTGCTGGAGAACGCAATAACCGGGGCTCCGAAAGTCAGAATCAGACGATTCCAAAACGAGGTGAAAGATGACGTTCCGAAACGCAAGTTAGGCTGTTGAATCACCGAAAACAAGTACGTAGAACTCAAGATATGATTGCAGGTTACTGAACACGAAAATTGATAAAATTTGAGTAATAGGATTTGATGTAAAAGAAATTCAAATTACTATTTAACAAACGAACCAAGAAAAGAATGGCGCCACAATCTAAGGATTGATAAGCCAAAAGAACGCCACAAGGATTAACAACCTTGATCAGTTCAAAGTGAATTCTTTCAAGAACTCTAGAGAGCAAAGCCTCACAACAATAATGTTCCAAAATCTCCCCTCATGAGGTTACAAATGCTTATTTATAGTAAAGCTATCTCTAAACCTAAATGCGTCATAAATGACACCATTCTTTAGGCCCATATTGGACTTTAAAATAAACTAAATGTAATGAAGTAAATTATCTTCGCTTACACATAACATAAACTAAATCTATAATAAAACTATTACAATTCCAAATCAAAGAAAACTAAGAAATATTACAAACCAATTTAAAATAAATAAAGTTCATCTTAATTTATTAAAATATGGATCATCTTCATACTCTTGAGGTTCTTATCATTTGTGTTACGTTAAGTTCTTCGTACCTATTTTTTTTGGTTCAAAATATTGAGGTTCTTGCTGATTCAATTAAGAACTGGAAGAGAACAATTGAGTGGAAAAAGGCAAGAGGGATTCATTATTGAAAAAGCCGAAATTGAGTGAAACACGAGTGACAGATTCAAGAGTGTAAACACGTGAATTGTGTGGTGAGGTCATGTTCTTTCACTTTTGTTTGTTTTCTTTTTCTTTAAAATATGGCAATAATATGTGGTGATGATAGCCCTCCTCAATGGGAAAACAACATATTGTTAGTGAAGGCTATAATTGCTCAAATGCAAAAGATGTTGAGGGAGCATAATGAAGATTTACATGTCGAAACTGAGAAGTTAGAGGATCAAGAAAATCATGGTGATGATATGAGATATGAAAAAGAGAAAAGACATGTAGAATATAAAAATGAGGATCAAGAAAAAAAGAGAAGTATATCATATCATCAATATAATCATCTTCATACTCTTGAGGTTCTTATCACATAGGATCCTCTGCCTTAAGCCTCTCTTTTGAGGAATAAAGCTAACTAATTTTCACTATTCAATTTTAAGGATAACGAAGAGGAGATTATACAATTCATTATGAGAGTTATACATGAAGTAGGAAAATCATAATACAAAGTAAATTTCAATCTACTCTATCAAACGCATTTTCAAAATCAATTTTGAATAATTTTTTAATACTTTTTCTCTTATGTATACTATGAACTGTTTATTGAGCGATAATAGCATTATTAGCAATACCTTTTTTTGGAATAAAATTACTTTAAAATAGGTTGATCCTCCTCACCAACACCTTAGAAATAATTTTGAAACTTTCAACAACTCTATACAAGTATTGTATACTATATTGTACATTATTTTGACTATAAAAATCAATATAACTAATTATTTTATTAAAAAGTGTTATATTGTAACTATTTTAAATAAAATAATAAATAAACATTGGAAATGAAAATTGATATACTTTATATACGAGTATAGTTCATCTGTTTCATATTAAATGTTTTATTTACCATATATTTATCTCTTTATATTATCAATGAAACATGAATTACTTTTTTCACTTATATACTCCTGTTATATCTCAACTCTTATAATTACTCCACTAAATACTCTCAACCCCATTTTACATGAAATCAACACAATTAATTATTTTTTTAGAAACTGTGCACAACCTAATAACATCACGGGGTATTTATTGGATCTTTTCCTATGCTATAAATGAATATTACTTTACTTACAAGAAAATTAAAGAAAATAATACAAAAATAGCCAATCCCAATGAACTTGTAAGAGCAGCCTGTGATGACATTGAAACATGATCCATTAATGTTGTTGTTGGGTCAGGCTTTTCTGTGTCTGAAACATGGTGTACTATCCTAAACGAACCTGGACTTGAACTGTCACACAAACTGATACCAAAATCAGAATCCACACTATCCCCAATACCACTATTTGAATCATAACAAAGCCCTAAATTATTATATAGCCTTAGCTTCCTTTTCATTCTCCAAACCATATCCCTTTCAAATGGGACCGGCCCAATTAGTCCATTATCATTCAACCTAAGTTCACTTAGGCTTCTCAAGTCTCGAAAGCTTTTTGGGATCGAACCATTGAGGTGATTCCCATCGAGATGAAGCACACGAAGGTTTGGTAATTTACCCAATGATTTTGGTATTGGACCATGCAAATTCATATTCGACATAATTAAGATCATTAAACTATTCATCCCATCAAACAAATCATCAGGTACTATTGTGGAACCTATTGGATTTCCTTTAAGAATCAAGGCTTGAAGAGAATTCAAGCTTTTTAGTGACGTTGGAAATGGGCCTTGAATACGGTTGAAACTCAAATCCATAAGCATAAGGTCATTTAAGCCCTTTAGTTTATCTGGAATTGGGCCCGTGAGCCTGTTGCGACTAACGTCCAATTTAATCAAAGAGCGACAGGCCCAAAGAGTAGTAGAAATTGGGCCTGTTAGAAGATTCATACTTAGGTCCAATACGTTCAATGTTGGAAAAATTAAATCGGGTATAAAATCGGTTAACTTGTTGGCACTCAAATCCAGCGACCTTAGACCCGTGATTCGGTTGAGTGAAACCGGTATCGAACTGTTGAGATTATTTTTGTGAAGATCAAGAACCTTAAGGCGAGTAAGGTTACCTAATTGATTAGGAATTGGGCCTATGTGGCCATTTTCTCTAAGGACGAGTGTTTGCAAAGAAGGGCCCAATAGGCCCAAAAAAGACGGTATAGGTTGAGGGTTGTAAGTAAAACAACGGTAAAAGAAAAGAGTTTTCAAATGAGGGAGTTTTGTAATGGAAGGTGAGATAGAGGAGCGTGTGGGATCACACGTGGGAAAAGCGGTATCATCAGAGAGAGCACCAAAGGAGAGGGAAACAATGTGGTAAACATTGTGTTTGTCGGGCATGCATTCGATGCCGTGCCACCGACCACGACAAACGTCAGGAATATCAGTGGCCCAATCATTGCCTGTTGCTTTCATGATGTCGTAAACTGCTTGTTGTTCTTGGCTATCGGTTATTGCACTATCTTGCTTTGTTGAAATTCCATCTATTAGTGGTGTGAAACTTGAAGATACACTTGAGTTATTGGAATCAGAAATTTCAACGGTGAATGGCATTACTGAATCCGGCAAAAACAACAATATACAACATACTCGTAGTAGTAGTAGTTGTTGTTTATGTAAATGGAGGGGCCAAATTCCAAAAGTCATATTTTTGGATTTTTAGAGTTTGTGTTTGATTTGATCATGTGATGTGAGAATTGTGTTGGTTTTTTATAAAGGGTTGTTGTATTTAATGAATAAGGTGAGTGAGTTGGTGTTGTGCATTGGATTGGAGTAAGTGTGCTCACGAGAAAGCACGGGATCTTTATAAATGAGGTACAACTTTTGCATTTATGTGTTTCACGGGATTTTACACTTTGAAAGGTTCATTTGGGTGCAGACAACATGGATGTACTCTTTGTTTTCGACAAAAATAAATGGATGTAGATTTGGTTTAATCAAATAATCTTACTTCAAACGATATTTTATTTTATATCTCTTTTTATATAAAACTCTTTATTATATCAAAATTGAAATTTATAAACTAAAATATTTTATTTATTTTTTATTTATAATTTTTGAGAAGTTGTATCCCCGCTTTGCAATCGGATAATTTTTTGTGTGGGCATCGCCGAAATGCGACCATCTATAGCTTTTTATTATTATTATTAATTTGGTTAACAAATGAATAATTGGTAATACATCTGCTCGCTGTATCTTTTCTATTAAATGTATTTTGTTTGATTTTGTTAATATAATTTTATTTTTTTTAATTATTTTTTATTTATTAAATTAACAATTATTCATTTGTTTAAAAAATTAATAATAATAAAAGATTATAGATGGTCGCATTTTGGAGATGCAATGTCTTAATGCTGGTTGTAGAATAGGGATGCGACCTCTTGAATCTAAAAAAAGTATGACATTTTCATATATAAATTTCAAAATTTAAATGTAGAATATAGTGAAGAGTTTTAAATAAAAAAGGGATATAAAAATAAAATACCCCAAATTTGAGTCATGACACTCGTTAATGATACCAAAAAAAGTAAAAAATAAATTTTTGATATAAGTTATTTTATTTTATTTTAATTTTAATGTTTGAATTATACCATTTTTATTTTTATTTTTTTTACATTTAAATTTTACTTTTTCTTACTTTTTTTATACCGCTTAAATTAACTAGATAATAAAGGTTGTTTCTGTTTGAGAATATCCGCACGCGCTAAGAATGAACTCATAGGCCCATGTGGTTTGAATGGAAGTGGTTTCGGCCTTTTTCAGAAAACAAAAACAAAAAAAAAACTGATAGGCCCATGAATTCTAGGTAAACACATGTGCTCACATCATAGAGATAATAATAGTGCATATAAAGATTTCTACTCTCTTTTCTATATTTATATATGAAAGCACCTCGAAATACATTTTTATTAAATAAGATTATAAATTTAACCTTATGGGTATCATCCTATAATATTTTCACTTTAAAAAATATTCACATCTCATAATATATATATATATATATATATATATATATATTTATTAGCGAATTTTATCTAAAATATTGGAAATATTGGAAGAAGCAACAATAATAACTAAAATATTATAATAAAAACTCATTATAATCGTATAATTTCTATTCAGTAGCCAATGGCCATTTCTTTAGATTACAATTTCGATTGACACATAAATTAACTGCTGGATATCTAGTTTTTGAAATAACAATAATTATGCCGTGATGAGAACATAACTAATTTAAGAGTATTCATAATAGAGCTTTTTCATTTAAATGTTTAAACGAATTTCACGTATACATACAATTTATTTTATAATTTTTTTAAGGACAATGTTTAATAAACGTTGAATCTCTGGAACATAAAACCACAAAACAACTATTAAATGAGTTCTACTAATAATTCTATATGATTATATTATATATTTTAATAACATTTATTTATTTTTAATGTAATTTATTTCAACTGAGCCTTAAAAAATAAGAGAGGGGAGATAACTTTCATACCCACCAAAAAATTTATCTTTTACAATAGGATGCTAATTTAACTTAGTACTAAATAGGTAAACATGCACCATTGTGATGGCCTAAGTTTCTTATTGGTAAACAAAATTATTTTTAGTTAAAGGGTGCATTGGCACCTGTGGATTCCTTACAAAGTTCACCACTATATATACATGATGGCTTGCATTCTCCTCTTTCTATGATATGGTTGGAGTTCCATATATCACATTTTCTTATAATCATCCAAAACTAAATGTCTCAACTTTTTAATAATCATCTAATAAAGAAATGTCTCACCTCTTCACAATTTTATCTATTTATAGGATATATAGAAGTTTTTTTTTTTTTTTTTAAATTATATAGAAGTGACTCTCATTCATGCATGAATATAACTTAGTATTCGAAAAGTGTTACAATTATTCACTTCTTGAATTGTATCTTCTAAATTCTTATCAACTGCATTTATTTGGAATTTTAAATTGATTTCCCAATAGTTCCGACAGAGATTTGGTTAGCAACTATCATCGATGCAGTTCCTTCTGCCACGTGGGCATATTAGTATTCTTTCTTATTCAAAAACTTAGCTAGCTATATTGTAAAGGTGTCGTGATTGCATCCATCAACCTTTGATGTGTCATCTAGTACACAAAATATAGGTGGCAAGAGCACAACATGCATGCTCAATATTTCTTTTCTCACAACACTACACGTATATATATTAAATTAAAGGATAACTAGAACATACCTTTAATGTCTCATGCTTGTTCTATATTTTCCCACAATAGCTAGCACAAATATTTCCATGAAGAAACATATATATAATAATTAAATTGAAAAAAATGCAGCATCAAATGAAAGATCACAATCAAACAATAAAAATGCAACGAAGTGAGAGTATGAAGCTAAAGGAGAAGAAAGTGAAAGATTTAATGATGAATAAAAAAAGACTAGTGGAAGTACCGTACACAGCTTCACTTGCACAAACAATGAACACACTTGTAGCAAACAAGGTAGTGGCGGTTCCGGTGGCTGCGCCGCCTGGACAGTGGATCGGAGCAGGAGGGTCAATGATAGTGGAGGCGGATAAACAAACAGGAGCTGTAAGGAAGCATTATATAGGAATGGTAACTATGCTTGATATTGTTGCTCATATTGGTGGTGATGATCATTTGAGCGGTGGTGATGATGCCACGGAAGATCTTGATGAAAGGATGTCTGTTCCTGTTACTTCTATCATTGGTCACTCTTTTGAAGGTCTTAGCTTGTGGACTCTAAATCCTAATACAAGGTTAGTTAGTTAATTCTTAATTTTATTATCAAATTAAACTTTATAATTAAGGTTTTTAATATTTTGTTGCATTATAAGTGTACAGCCTTTTAGATTGCATGGAAGTATTAAGCAAAGGAGTGCATCGTGCTATGGTACCAATAGAGAGCCAAATAGAAAACATATCAGCTGGTGTTGAACTTTTTGAGTCTTCTTCAAGTTACCAAATGCTGACTCAAATGGATCTTCTTAGGTTCTTGAAAGATCATTACAATGAATTACATAACACTCTGCATTCACACTCTGTTCAAGATTTGGGAGCTATCACTGAAAGGATATATGCCATCACTGACCGCACAAAACTCATTGATGGAATCAAGTGCTTGAAAGCTGCTATGTTGAATGCTCTTCCTATTGTTAGAGCTTCTGATGTTAGTGAAGATGATCATAAGCAACATGTCAATGCAAGTTTTCTCATTCTCATTAACTCTCTTCTTAATTCCTTAATTACCCTTTTCATATTATAATATACAAAGATATATGGTTGCAGGGGAGATGCAGGAAACTTATTGGTACATTATCTTCAACTGATTTAAGGGGATGTTACATAAACACATTGAAATTATGGTTGGGAATAAGTGCATTGGCATTCACTGAACAAATTGCAACAAGTCCTTTGTACACAACATCTTCTGATACACAAAATGACATTAGTACCCCTAAAAGGGAGCTTGTGACATGCTATGCTGAATCAACTTTGTCCGAGGTAATTGATAAGGCGGTTACAAAACATGTTCATCGAATTTGGGTGGTTGATCAACAAGGTTTGCTTGTTGGTGTTGTGTCTCTCACTGATGTAATTAGAGTTATAAGGCAATCTCTGCTATCAGATTCAGATGCATAATATATGTTGCAGCTATCTGAATCAATGTTTTGCTCGGTTAATGTGTCTATGTAATGTCATGAAATGCTAGGAGACTTTTATTTTTATTTTTATAAGCTCTTCTTTATCGAAGCATTTACATACTTCCTCTAATATCAAATCAAATACGAACAAGAACAAGAGTAGGATCAAGAAAATTGATGATGAATTAAATTGTCATTAGGCGTGACAATGAGACAGAGCGGTCTCTTTCATCCATGCACCTGACTAGTAAATAAATCAACATCCGCTTCCCTTTTTGTAAAATTTAAGTCTACATTTATGTTCACGACGGAGTTGAAATTTTATTTATATTATAAAATAATAAATTGATCATATTTATTATAATCAATATAATAAAATTATTATTATTATATAATAATAATAAAATTAAAAATATTAAATATAATGAATATTTATATTTATAAAAAAAATTAAAATGACAATAATATTATTAGGATGAGTTTGTGTGCATGTGCGGTGAATATCAAACAAGCGTCTCAAATCTATTTTCGTTTCTAGTTTTAATTTTGGGAAAATCAAACATCTCAAATACATTTTGGAAAAAATTTTAGTTTTAATTTTGGAAAATCAACTGTTAGTTTTTTAGTTTTAATTTTGGAAAATTCATACCGACGTTTAATTAAACAGCTCAATTCGAAACGAGTTTTAGTGGATATTCATGATATGAATTGTGTTGGCATTTTTAATTGCAGTCTGCAACTAACAGTTGTAATATTGTAGATTTTAAAGTCATTGCAGATTTTAAAGTCATAATTGCAGCAACATCAGTCGTATTTTTTACAATATAATAAATTTTTCACAATTTCAACTACATCATTTATATTTTTCTACAATATAAATTTTTTTACAATTGCAGCTACATCATTCGTATTTCTCTATAATATAAAAATTTACGATATAACTGCAAATTTAAAATTTATAAAAATTTGAAAAATAAAATTTTTTGCAAATTTAAAATTTATAAAAATTTGAGAAATAAAAATTTTGAAACAGATTTGTTTTATAAAAATATTTTTTATTTTTTAAACTTTGTATTTAGTAGTTTTTTACTACAATGTAATTTATAATCGATATACACTTTTAGGTACCAAAATAAAAATAAAAGGTTAAACCTTTATAATTTAGTTGGCTTGTTTAGAACTGCTGGTTCTAAAAGTTGAGTTGGGCATGTGCCAAACCAATTGAATAATCAATCAAATTTGTAATTTCTATGTACCGGCTGATAACTTATATAAGAAGAAAAAGAAACAACCTTGAGCGTTGAGATTAGTGATCACACCTATATTTGTAACATAATCACCATAACCTAACAAGCACATAGCTTTGTCAATTATTTGAAAATGATCAAGTAAAGTTTAAGCTTCAATAAGACAAAATCTGATGATTTGGAATTTCAAAACAAAAAGGGGAATGAAACAATAATCATTCGAGGACAGACAAAAGGCATTGGTTGTTGGAATGGAATAATATAGGCACGGGAGACTGGAGAAGCATGGTTAACAACTTCTTATTTTTAGCTATCACATTGGTATGGTCGCCTCAAAACTTCTTCCACTTAAAATTCTTCAAATGTTTAAATTTCCTATCTTCAAAAATCATACTATTGAATTGGGTAAATGTACTCATTTAATCCTTTAATTATTTGTTTTTAACAAGTTAGCCATTTAATTCTTTTTTAACATGTTACTCCTTTTAAGTCTATTAATATTTACACTGTTTATCTTTTAAACACATTATTTAAAAAAAATTACACGGTGGTTACATGTAGTATATGTTAATGTTTTTTTTTAAAATATAGAGAAAGAGGAAAAAATATATTAATCAAAGTGATACTAATGTCTAATTTACAACTATTTCTAAAGAAATTTGAATTTAGTATTTTAAGGTTGTCACTAAACTCTTACTATTAAATTAGTGCTTAAATATAATTAAAGTTATATTAATATGCTAATGTTAATCTGACTCATTTTTGTTTAAAATTTAAAATATTAAGTTATTAAGTTGAGTTAAAGGAATTTGAGAACTTTCGGAAAAGAAATTCGAAGGGTAGGTTTTTGGATTTAAAATATATTAAGGCAATGGATTGTTTGTTGGATGTTAATTATATAAATTTAATTTTGTAAATTATATAAGACTATATTGAGCTGTACAAGTTCAAGTAATAAAATACAACAATAATATATAAATTATTATAATTTTTCTACTATTTTCTTTCTATTTTTCTTTGTATCAAATCATTAATATATCACATTTATAATATTATTATCTCAATTTTCTCTCTCTGAAATTATCAATAATATATACGGGTGTCCACCAATAATTTTTCAATAGAATAACATATGCCTGTCAAAAAATTAAACACAATTTTTTATTATAAAAAGCAATTGTACAGTGACATAACATAATAGTCTTTTCTAGGCTTGTTTCCGAGCGTGTGAAGTTGGGTCTAGTTTGGTGTTAATGGCATAAAAATCAATCATGAATTGAAAAGTGTACCGGCCATGCTTTGCAATTTAACCGTTAAAAATAAGAGCAGAAAGAGAGAAATGTTATGGTCTCACTCTCATGTTTGTTTCTGCACGTGACCAACCTTTGGCTAAACTTTTCACTACACACCTGTCTCTGAGGAACCTTACCTTAGTACTGCGCCCCCAGACAGTTTCAGACTTCAAAGCAGCATCACATTCACACATTCTACTAGATTTCACCGAGCAAGGATTTTCCTATCAATTCCATCTTCCATTTTCTTTTCAGCATTAATAATTAGTAATTATACTTAAAACAAAAATATTTTTTTTATGTTACTTATTACTAAATTATTTTTATAAACAATAACATCATAAAAAAAACCATTTAATTTTTTTCAAAAATACCTACTGCACTTATTAATTAGTGCGTCTACTAGATTATTTGTTAGTACTGGAAGTAGAATATATGTAAAAGAAAACTACGTAAGGATACCCAGTTTTGATGAATTCATATTATTTTTCCATAATTATTTATATAAAAAAAAAAAGGGAATGTGGAAGGGGCAGGTGTGGGGTGAGTGAGAAGTAAGAGGGTGCAGGAAGTTGTCGTGTGGGAATGAGGAATGAAGGGCGCAGCGCAGTATATTGTAAAAGGTGAGTGAGAGGGAGAGTGAGACGCACGCACGCCACGTGAAGGGAAAGAACGGAACGGGAGAAGGTGAATTTGAGTGAGGCTTCTCCAATGCACGTTTTGGTCTGCTAGATACCCCACATTTACCTCGATAACTCCCTTCCTCATCTGCACGCCTTCATTTCCCTCCTCACCAACAACTATAATCAATTCATTAATGCAAATCACCTCTTAATCCCTGCCTTACTCTTAATTAAATTACTTTCTTAGTATTTTTTTTTTAATAAACTACAGCTTGGTCTCTAAATATATAAGGTGTTATTATATGTCATCTGTTTACTTAAAAACTTAATAAATTATGTTAACAACGGGTATATAGTATTTGTCAAAGAAACTAAAATTAAAAGTTGTTTTTTTAATAAAAATAACAAATTTAAAAAAATTATGTATAACAGAACTTTCAATATATTTTCGATATAAATTTTTATAACAAAGTGTCCCAAATCACTTGTTAATATTTTTCATTCATCTTAACCTACTTTCATGTTAATATTGTTAAGTCGTCCAGATGCACACTAAGATTAATCACACTATTAGTTTTTCATAATATCTATGTAAAATATGTAATGAATGCTTATAATTAATTAGTTATGAGAGAGGAAAGATTACAATAGTCACTATAAGATATATGAACTACTATATCTAGAATGAAATATAAATAAAAATAATAATTAAAAAATTCATAAACCTAGACAATATTTTTTAATGAGATACAACAATCATTCAATTACTATTTTTGTTTATATTTGATTCTTAAAGGAGTATCATTTCATATATTAATCAAACATTTCATAAAATATGGTAAAATAGCCTTGAAATTTATCCTATGAGCTGATTAACAAAACATCATGATAAGATAAAAGTAATTTACTCAAATACTATGATAAATAAAATTTAAAATATAAAAAGTTAACATCTAATAAAATATAAACTAAATAAAAATAGAAATTCAATATTAAATTAAAAAATAAAATATTAATTTTTAAGGGAAATTGTAAAATTAAAAAATTTCCTGCACTTGTTAAGAAACTAAAAGCACAAAATTTATATTGAAAATACATTGAAATTTGTGTTTTCAAAATTTTAAAGGTTTAATGCAAAATTTCTAATTTTAGTTTCCTTAACAAATACCTTAAAAACACTTATTAGTATGATCTTTTTTTTAAGATATGTATATTTTTATCACAAGAGTAACAAAATTATGACATAACACAAAATATATTTCAAAATTATAAAAATAAGAATATTAATTTGATTTTTAAAATAAATATAATTTTCTTACAGAAATAGTTTTGTCTTTTACATATTATACTATATATCATATCATATATTTTTAGTTTATCTAACATATAAAATAGAATTGTTTAGTCACTTAATATTTTTTGTAACAAATTGAAATTGTTTGCTTAGAAGTGCGTAAATGAATTTTTTAAATATAAATTATTTCCTTTTTTAATTTTTAATATTTTCGTAATAATTTTGAAAATTGAAAAATATTTAAAGTTAAGTTGAAACTAATATTTGTATTTATTTCATAAGAGCAATTCTATCATTTAAATATAATAGTATATTTTATCATGATATGTAAAAAAAATAGTATAAGATAAAATATTATTATGAATATTAAACACACGGTATAATAAATGTTTATGCTATTTTTACAATATCATCATATCCTTATCTTTTTCTATATTTTATTTTATCTTTATCGTATTCTAACTATCAAAGAAATGTATTTGATTTCCTACATAGTTGGAACCTCATTCACGCACTTGACTATATTGGTGTTGATTTGAGTCCGACATAACACACAAAAAAAATACTAATTTTAATTTTAAATAATTTAATTTTGATTGAACGACTATTATTATTGATTATCAAATATGTGAATTTATGATCATTTAATTCCAAACAAACCTATAGTCATATTTTTTTTTATAAATAAATTATTACTGTCGAATGATATATTAAAAAAAATGTAATTGAAAAGTTATTAAATTTTTAATTAAATATATTAAGTTTTCAATTATTATTTTTATTTATATTTTATTTAAAAAAAATATATTATAGAAAATACAAAGAGTACCCTCAATGTATATTACAAAAAGGATGTGTCAACTGCTAAGAAAACAAGCTATAGAGTTAAAACAGCAATTAGAGAAAGCTAAAACATTATTGAAATTGGCAGTAGAAATAAAAGGGAGAGTAGGTGGGGTCGTTTGTGGAAGGGTTTAAATAGAAGTGCGATTACGGCGACAAGAATAGAAGGTGAAAGACAGAGAGAAGAAAATAGAGAAAGTAAGAAAATTGTTAATAGGGTGAGTTGAGTTCAATTTGTTTTGATAATCAGTATTAGTAGTAAGACGACAAAACGGGTCTCCCTCTTTGGATGCTTGGTTTGGGTGCGGACCTATTGTGGGCCGACATGAATCGTCTCCTCTCTTTTCTCTTCCATGAGGGGGTGTTGGATGAGCAATTTTTGCAGCTTCAACAGCTTCAAGATCACACCTCCCCTAACTTCGTCTCTGAAGTTATCAACATTTATTTCCACGAGTCCGAGAAAATACTCAACAATCTCAGAGCATTGCTGTAAGCTAACTAGCTAATACGTACATTAATTAATTACTAGTACTTATTATTCTTATTAATTAATTAATTAATAAATATATGAATTGCAGAATGGAGAGGGAGTTATCGGACTATAAGAAAATAGAAATACATTTGAATCAGTTAATTGGTAGCAGCTCAAGCATTGGTGCTAAGAGAGTCACTAGCGTTTGCATTGCGTTTCGTGCAGCTACTAACCGTGCTGGGTACCAATTCCTTTCTTTTTATTTATTTATTTATTTAATTAATTAGTAATTAGTAATTAGTAATTGATTAATTATTATCACTCTCTCAGATGCTTGCGAGCGTTGGAGATGCTGGAACACGAATATTGCTATCTCAAGAATAAATTGCATGAACTCTTTCAAGTAAACTACTTCCATTCCTCATAATTATATTATCATTATTTACCATATACTACTACTACTAATTTACGGTTAATTTTATGTTTATGTTCAGATTGAGCAGCAACGTGCTTTGGCAGCAGGAGTCAGATACCCTGTTTAGAATCAATGAATTTTAGGAATGATACACAAATATTCAACCACTTCTTGGTTTGTGTAGTATGCTCATCAAACCCTTTTTTGTATTCTCTCATGTAAATAGTGTCGCATCCTACTTCATCTTGCAGTTCTCTACTCTGCTACTCGCTGCGCAGTTGTTTAACTTTTCAATCAAAATGGATTAATTAGTACAACTCATTTCATCATAGTTTTATTATGCAAAATCAGATAAAAAAATACCATTTTTAAATCGATTGTAGTGAATCTAGTGATAATCATTACCTTAAAAACAAACGTAGGCGCAGGAACACTTTTGCAGTAACTTCAAAATTTCAATTTTATGTGCCACCTTTTAAGTTATTTATACAACCAGCTTAAAATAATATATCAAATAAAGTTAATGCGGTGACAATTTCGCAAAAAAACAAAAAATTAAATTGGTGTGCCATGTTTCAATTACACTTTTTAAGTTATTATAAAATTTCAATGTTTGGTTTATTAGTTTCCATGAAAAAGTTATATTTTTTAGTTTATTTAAAAACTTATATTTTTCACATTTAAACGTATATACTTATGAAGGTTAACACTGTCACTTGTATTTTACAATTTATGAGACTCATGATGCGTAAACTTTTTGTGGGAGTTTATTGGGCGCTGCAACTTTTTGATGCTATATCACTATTTTCTTCTAGCGAATTTAGTGCATGGTGTAAACATGGTTGGTAGATTTGTGATAAATCAAGGACTAACTCATTAGGCAGTATTGAAGTGGATCCTAAGGTATCTTAATTGTTTTTGGTCTTCTAGTTTACATGTTTTTTTAAAAAGGTTCAATAAAGAGAGGCACACAAGGGTGGTTATGTGGATTCAGTCTTTGCTGAAAATATTTATACCGGGAAATCCTTTACATGTTTTATTTTTTTGCATTGTTGGAGATCAATGCAATTGTCAAACAACTAATGTTGAACATAAGGTATCAAGAAATAACACAAGATTGTCTTACTATGTATTGTGATAGACAAATTGCTATTCATCTAAACATTAGGCAGACTATATGGTTATCAAATCGCGTTGATTTCAAAGAGGTGTTAATGTGTCAACTGAAGACAATCTAGCAAATGAATTTCCCAAGCACTAATCAAAGTTCAAGCATTGCCATTGTTGTCAAATTCATAACATGTATAAACCTTTCTCTTAAAAATAATCATGTGATGCATTAATCAAACTATAGTTGATGAACCATTTTTATTTATTGCTGGAAAAGACAATTAGTTAAAATAAATGTTAAAAAATTAGTACTATCCCAGCAAGAATAAATTATAAGTTTGAACTTAATTTGTATCAATAACTTGAAATCATTATTTTAATAATCAACCGCACCACCAAGTTCAATCAGTTGAACCAAAAATAAGAAATTTGAGTGGTCTGTTGGTTGGTTCAACCCCAATGATGCTTCTAAATCTATTAAAAGCACATCAAATCAGATTGATACGCAATTCAAACCGTGATTAGTTCAATTCAACTGATTAATTTTTTTTCTTTTCATTTTTTTGAATATATATTTCTATACTTATATAATTTTTATTCATTTATTAGTCACACGATTCACCCCCTATTCCCCTGATTCAATCTATTGAAGATTGACCCAAAAGTCTCTTTGATCTCATGTTCGATTATTAAAACATTCACTCATATTCCAAATTGAGGTTCATACCTGAAATCAAGTTCACATAACAACAAGTGGGTTAATTAAGATTGCAAAGAGTAAGAGCTACGTAGGCGAGAGTGGGTCAACAATCAACATCAACCTCTAATTCTTTCTCTCTATTATATCAATTAAAACCAAACGCGTCAAATAATTATAAATAAATATTATATAAATTAGAATTACTATTGTTATTTTCCATTTCAAGTCTAAGACTCGTTTTGTTACTGACTATAAAAAAAGATAAGTGATTTTGATATTTAATTAACTAGAAATTATTTGTTAGATATTTTAAAAAAATCAAAAGTTATTTTATATTTGTCTAAAATGACTTATAAAAATAATTTTTATTAGAAATTATTCAAAACAACTGCTCATTTTAACGGTTTTTAAATAATTTTAAAATCTAATACGTAACAAACGGGCTTCTATTTTCGAGCTGTTTGTGGCTCAAGTCATTGGACTCTTGTGTGTTTGACTTGTTAAATGTCACGACTTTTATGACGGTGTAAGTAATATTGGGGTGTACAGGTCCACCTCCATACTAATCTCGTCGTACATAAGCAGCCATACCATGATATTGATGATGGTGACCCAAAAAAAAAAAAAAGAGCATACCATGATGATAGTTTGCATAGCTTGCATGTGAACTTTTGAGTTGGATTTTATGGCTTTAGTATTTTCTGGT
>JBBPBO010001984.1:68641441-68655365 GCA_037974295.1 Cicer cuneatum | reverse complement strand
TTTTTTTTTTTAACTCAGTTTGATGGTAGGGAATTGGAAGAGGTAGTTATGCCAAGAACATTGATTGCTCCCACCACCAAAGTTTATTTGAATTCACAAAACATATAAGCCATCATATAAAACAGATTAAGAAAACGATAAAAAAAAAATTATACAAAACATACATTTCATATGTTATTTAAATGGGGAGAAAAAATAAAAAAAAAAAAAATCGTTTGATTTGGTTTAATGAAAATGTATAAGAAAAATATATTTATATTAACAGAAAATAGCATACTTTTCCTTGAGGCTTGATATTTCACTGACTTTGCTTTTTTCTTTTTATTTAAAAAAACTAATTTGAATTAGGGATACAAGACAAGTGAGAAAACTAATTTTTGTCTAACAAAGAAAAATTGAATAATAGAGAAATAAAAAAAAGGAGAGATCGAAAAAAGGAAACGTGTCATGTGCATGCTAGTAATTGATAAATTCTTTTTTATGGTCATGGTTTTTGTTGGCCACAAGATTCCTTACTTGGAATATCCAGCATTTGCCATACAATTTTTTTATTTTACAATTTTTTTTCCAAAAATAGAAGTAGAAAAATAGAAATAATTATACAAACTTTGGCTTGAGATTGGGACATTTAATTTTTTCCTCAAACAAGAAGTAATGACGGCCAACAAGTGGAACAAAATAGCCAAAAATAATCAAGTCAATGAATTGGCTACACTTCTAAAATCAACTAAACTGAATATATTTTCTATTTTTGTATGTCTGTGATTGGCTGTTCTATAATGTCCATAATCTCGTATTACAAAGGAAAAAAACTAAAACTAAATCATGCACCAAAAAATATAATATAAACAAATCAAAGTTTGACACTTTACCCAAACAATTCTTGTCACATCAACTTTGCAGATATTTCGTTTTCTCCCGACATTAATTTGATGCGGTTGCCATGCATATTTCAATTTCGATTATAGTTTTTGTTTAAAAGTTGACGCACAAATTTAAAGATTAATTTTTAGGATGCGTTTGCGCGTTACATTTCAGAGGATTTTGAAGGAAATCTTTTTAAATAATAAAATTTATATTTTAATATATATTTAATATTTTGAAAAAATTGATAGAATAATTTGATAAATTAGTATATAATATTATATTGTTCTTTTAATTTTTTAAAAATATTAAATATATGTCAAAATATAAATTTAATTCTCCAAAAAGAAAATTAAAAATATACAATTAGAATTTTATAAGACTTAAATGAATAACAAAATTTTTGCATTAAATTTACTTTGTGTTCAACTCAAATTTGAACTCCAATATTAATTAGTGTTATACTAACAAATATGTAAGAATATCTTACATATTTGTTAAGGAAGTAAAAAAGAATTAAAACTTTAATTTGAAAAACACACTTTTTATATTTTTAAATGTTTTGAATCCACAAGTTCTAATAAAAATATTTTTAAATTTATTTTTCTAATGAATGTTTTGAAGGCATAAGTATTTCTCTATTAATTATTTTATCCGTCTCACGTCTCATTTGATTGTGCATAATTTTTAAGAAAATGATTAACTAGTTATATTAATTTCAATAGTAAAATGAGTTTTAATTACTCAAATTTACAATTAATAAAGAGATTTAATGATTTAAGATATAATAAATAAAAATATATTAATAAAATAAAATAATTAATATTAAAAATGACAAATACATATAATATAACTGATGTCTATTATTAACTTTTATAACATATACCCTATTATAAAAAAAATAATTAAAAGAAATACTAATACGTGTCTTTATGAACTTCTACTTTTAATTAAGACTCTTTAATAGTATATTAAAAAATAAAAAATTTATATTAAAAATGATATTATATTTTTTTAAATTGTAAGTTGTATTTTTTTAAGATATAATTACAATAATATCTAAATGTTAGCATCATCTAATAGTTAATAATTAATAATTAAAAGGTAGTATAAGTTGCAAGAGAGATCGTGTAAGATTAGTTAGTGATTGAGAACACTTTTTCCCTTAACGTTACTAATAATACAGATCCACATCATAATTCACATTCACATGCCAAAAGCTTAGTTCTAACTTCTCAAATTCCATATCCACCATTTTCCAACTTCACGACCCTTTCTATGGCTTCTGACTCTACCACTGAAAGGATGAAAGATGGGTTACTCGTAGAAGACGAATACATCTTCAAAGATGAGATCCATTTCACTGTCCTCAAAACCTCTCTTTTCTTCTCCGGCGATGGTTTCACTGTCTATGATTGTAACGGAGAAATCGTCTTCCGAGTTGACTCATATGGACCCAATAGTCGCGACCTTGACGAACTCGTTCTCATGGATACCGACGGCCGTTGCCTCCTCACCGTTCGCCGTAAGGTATGCCGCAAATTACTGCCTTTCCATATTTCTTCTAATCCGAGTCCACTGACTGAGAATACTTAGCTAATCGAATTTAATACTGTAATAAAGCGTTCTTAAGATTTAATTTAAGGTTATTGATTCAGGATTGATTATTAGTTGAATAACTGTTTGATTTGATTGACCAATGATTATGGTGTTTTTTTTCTGACAAAAATGATTATAAGTCTTTTTGTATCCCTGGTTTACTGTATTTTGTTTCCACTTATTAATTTTAATTTGAAGATAAAATTTGGAAATTTCGCCGCTAGAATTAATATTTGTCTCTACAACTTATTTAAAGATTAATATAAATTATGTTATATTTAACTCATATTTTGATAAAATTAATTAATTAAAAATAAAATTTTTGTACGTTGATATCATAAAGTTGGGTATCATATTTCATTGATTTGAATAGACTCAGTGAGTTATCATTTTGCGAAGCAGAGGCCGAGTCTGCATCAACGGTGGGAAGGCTTTAAAGGGGAAAGAATGGACGGTGATAAACCAATCTTCAGCGTGAAGAGATCATCAATTATCGGACGGTCACATGCGGGAGTAACGGTGGAGGTGTACGATAGCCCTGGTGAGGATTACCATATCGAAGGGTGTTTCTCGCAACGTTGTTGTACGGTATTTAACGCGATGAAGGAAACGGTGGCTGAGATTCGTCGCAAAGTGGACCCCACCACGAGTGTTATGATTGGTAAGGAAGTTTTCTCTCTTTGCGTTAAGCCTGGTTTTGACGCGGCTTTTGCAATGGGATTCGTGCTCGTCCTTGATCAAATCAGCGGTGACGATTACTTTGATGATGATGCAACTGCGGAACCTACGGTGCACCCTACTGCAGAAGATTAAGAAGATAGAGTAAACAAATTAAGTTCAACGCATTGCGTTGCGTTCAATACGCTGGGGCTTTGTTTAATTTAACCCGTTAATTAATCTTTGGAGTGTCTCACGAAGGGGAGACTCTGCCCCTTCTTTCCCGGGTCATGCCCTTCAAAGAAAAGCCTTTTCAATTTCCTATGTGCTCTTGTATATCTTATATTCATAAAAATACACATTTATGAACTTGCGCTTATATTCTCAATCAATTGCCATTTTTGGAGTTGTTAAGTCACTCCAATATTTTAAATTTAATACATGAAGATCAGATTTGCATGGTATTAGGATAATTTATTTTTTAAAGTGATTACGATCACCGTGCTTCATGCTTTCAAAATTAAAATTGAATTGTGTTTCATAACTAAAATAATAATAATAATATTGGAGTTATGTTACCGGATGAAGGAAGTGTGAGGTAAAAATGAAAATTTACCTTGCATTTGATGGTAAATTTAGTTATATAGTAAATCATTTATAGAGAATAATTGTGATGGACGATTAAACTGTTGCTAGTTATCATATAAAAGAAATTGATTACCGTCTACATAATAATATAATAAATAAATATACCCAAAAAATTAAATTAATTATGTCATCAATATATTTTAATGGAAAATATTTGATGTACATCAAAATACTTACATAATTATTTGAAAGAGAAAAAAATAAAAATAATAATATTCGTTACGTTAGTAAGGTGATAAAAAAAAATTATTTTAAATAAATGTATGAATATTTAGAATATACACATATAGAGTTATATTGGAATTGTTCTCTGACAATAATAAAATCACGATGAAACCTTAATGTAGAACTAATTTTGTTTTCATGTTATAGAATAATCATTACAGGTACTAGTACTTTATGATTTCACGTGCTAGTGCCTAGTACTTTATTCGTAATAATTAAGCAATAAGTGGATATCTTTTGATTTTGCACCCACACCCGCCAACATGAGATGATCTAGGAGGTCCAACCTTAGTGAGGAGGTCCAAATCCAACCTTATCATTTCCAAATTTGAATAATATTTTTTTTACAATGAAATGATTAATTGACTGAATTAGAATTGAACCACCTATAAACAGTTTGAATTCTCTTACCTTTGATTAAATGAAAAAAAAAAAAAGGAAAAATGAACTCTACCATAGACTTTTCTTTAGTCAGAATATTAGTTTCAAGATCATGAATTATTGCTTGCGGTTGATATTCCCTAACAAAACAAAATCAAAGACAAGAAAATGCAAGAACAAAAACTAAACAATTAAAATACGAGTAACAAGTTTTTGTTTTTCAACTACTACAAGTTAAGTTATAGCTATTTGAATAGAATAACAAGTTTTTTTTTTTTGTGGGTTTTTAAATTGATAGAAAACAAATAATCACAATTAAAATATATTTATTAATTTTTGAGTATTTCATTTAGAAACAAATTGACATATAGATAAAGCGGGTTAAAGATTGAATCACATTTGTTTTCCTTTTCTTGTACACACAAACTACACTTAACCTTAATACTAGCAAAATGCATGCAAATGAATTTCTAACTCTCATTATTAGACTAATCTAGATTCCTTGAGTAAAAGCTTCTTTAGAGTAAATTAAGACCACAAATTCCTCAGGACATCTTCAACCAAACATTAAGTACAGAAATTATTAAACACTCAAGCATGAAGTACTATCCCTAGACCCATCATAGATATGACATGACAATCAACTTCATATTCTAACTCAATAATCAATTGTTCAATAAACACAAATACAAATAATATTAAGGATTAGAAGTCTTATTACACTACAACTAAAAGAAGAAGTCATATTACACAAGAATCCAAGAAAGATGTATTACCTCTAACCAAACATAAAAACCAAACTACACAAAATGGAATTAATAAGGGAAAGAATAAGAGATAAATTAGTGAGAAAAATGGCAAAATGCACTCAAAGCGCCCAACAATGCACTCTAGAGTGTGAAGGATGTGCCCCCGTGTGTGAAATTGTGTTTAAACTTCAATATACAACTCATGATTTGGAATATTTTTTGCAATTTTTTCTCTACAAAATGATTAGAAATAAAATAGATAATATAGAGGATTATCAACACCCTTAAACTTGAAAGTCATAAAGGAGTTTAGTAGTTTGGGAGAGTTGGGGTGTTAATGGGATCATAGGTTCAACTTTTCATTCTAACAAATATTAATAATTAATTATTAATTTTGGCTATTTTTTATATAAAAAAACCCAAGCTTAATTATTTTCTTATCATCAAGAATAATCAATAAAATAAAAAACCATACATAGCATAAGTGGGTAATACATGAAGTGATGACCACTCTGCAATCTCATCCACACATCATTCATCATCTCAAGAGTAAGAAACAAAAAAGGAAATAGTGTAGTGGTTAGAAAACATTTGAAATTTTTGTGGTCATTAGATATCTTTTCGTGTCAATTTGCAAGATATCATTGAAAGGTACTTTTTTTACCATAAGATTATCAAACCATATTTGATTCCGTCATTTAGGTAATACCTAATTAATAACATATTTTGTTCGTTGTCATTTTAATACATACTTCCTAACAAAACTATTAGTTGTGTTTTTTTTTTCTTACTTTCTTTTCTGAATAATTAGTTGTGTTATTATATAGGTAACATAATATGTGAAAACTGATATACCTATATTCATTGGAGTAGTTGAAAAGCTACCCAATTAATTATGTAGTGATTTATTTATTTATTTACGGGCATAAATTATGTAAAATTTGGGTTAGAATCCTTTTTATGATTTCCATATTTTTCATTATTGTAATTTTTAAACAGGTTTGTTTGATTTATTTTGAATTCTACGGAGTAAATAAACTTTTGTTGTTGCTGAAATGTGCAGATTGGTGGTAAGGGTTTTGCTAGAAAAAAGTTAATTGTGTTTTGTACTATTAGGTGTACTATTTAATGGTAACAGGATATGAATACACAAAACAAACTTAGTTTCCAAAATGAGTTAAAGTTTAGAGTAGATATTTTAAGCATTAAATATTTGATATATATTTCGTATTTTAAAATGTAAAAATCATTTTTAAGTAATATAGTTTTTGAAAAAAAAGCCTATACACATAACTCAAATACTAAAAATATTTTGTTTAGAATCTTAACCAAACTGATTCTAAAGATACTATGAGAAAAAAAATTAACACTTTTTTATAATTTTTTTGATAAATAATTTTTTTTTATAAATTCACTCCACTAAAAGTAATTTTTTTTTATAAATAACTCTTTTTCAACAATGATTTAAATCTAAATTTTCAATGTTACGAAAGTCAAATTCATTCAGTTAAATCCAACTTTGTTCCAATAAATTACGTCTTTTTAGCAATTAATATTAAGCATAAAAAAAAAAAAGTAAAAATAAATTGTATTGATAAAATGAAGAAAATTATTAATTATAATAAATGTGATATATTATTTATATATAGACCTCAAAATAATTATTGCAACTAATCTAATTAGTTTACAATTAATGAATGCAACTACTTTTTAACAAAAATAAACTAACTCTAATATAAAAGTTAAAAAGACACTTAAAAAGGAAATGAAATAGTAGTTATAAATATAGAAAAATTGGAAAAGTCAAAAGTGGATAACTTATTCACTTAGTCACTCAAAATCAGAATGTGACAATAACCTCAAAAATGGGGAAAGCCGTGTTACCGTGCCACTACAATGCAACTTTACAACGTCCCTACCATCATCAATAACACATCAAGTAGCTTAAAACTTCTCAACCTCATTCTTCCTATGAACTTAAGATAACTCATTTGGACTCAACAGTACATTTCCATCACCACAACCAACCTTCCTTTTTCCTTCATTTCTTCATACTATGCGTAATCGAATATGCTGTAGTGGTATGTAACATCTTTACATGATTTCCAACATAAAAAACCTATCTTAATTTCCATCAAAATCTCCCTCCATTTAAGGTATACTTTTCCTCTCATGTTGTTGTGATTTATATATTTATGTTTCTACTATATCAAACTGTACTTATCAAATTTATATTTTGATAGATCTTTCAAAAATGATTTTTTATTTATTTGAGTATAAGTATTTAAGTCATTGAAATTGTAAAGGTCAAATTATTAGTCCATTAAATTTGTGAAATACTAATATAGCCCCTTAAATGAAAAAATATCAATTAATTTGTTCTTTTTTCACTTTAAAATGATTATTTACTCTTTTTTAGTTATTGTATAGTTAAACTTAAAGTCTTAAACCCAATGTTTAAATGCAGTTATGAAATGATGGGCTTATTCAAAAGTGGAACTTTGTTTTTGTATATGCTGATGCTGCTTCTGTTTAGAACCTGCCAAGCCAATGATCAACACATTCACCAAATATACCCTGGATTCGGTGCATCACGTTTGGATTGGAACAACCATAATGGTTTCTTCTTGCTATCCAACAACTCAGCTTTTGCTTTTGGATTCTTTACAACTCTTGATGTTTCATTGTTTGTTTTAGTTGTCATTCATTTGAGTAGCTACAAAGTGGTTTGGACTGCCAATAGAGGTTTACTTGTTAGAGATTCTGATAAATTTGTTTTTGATCATAATGGCAGTGTTTATTTGGAAAGTGGGAATGCTTTGGTTTGGGAAACAAAAACAAGTGGACAAAAAGTGAGGGATATAGAATTGTTGGATTCAGGGAATTTGGTTGTGTTTGGAGAAAAAGGGTCCCCAATTTGGCAAAGTTTTAATCATCCTACAGATACCCTTTTGGCTGGTCAATCCTTTGTTGAAGGAATGACTCTTAAAAGTTTCCCTAACAGCATGAACTTGTTTCATTACCTTGGTTATATAGATGGTGATTTGGTTCTATATGCAGGTTTTGAAAAACCACAATTGTATTGGTCTTTAATGACAGAAGTCAGTAGAACTTCAAAAACTAATGTAACAAAAGGTAAAGTTCACTATGCTTCTTTGGTATCTAATTCATTTAACTTCTATGACAAAAGTGGTGGTTTGGTTTGGAAAACTTTATTCTCTGATAATTCAGATCCTAAGTCATTTTTTGCTGCTATTTTGGATCCAAATGGTGCAATATCTTTTTATGATCTTAACAAAGGAAAGTCTACAAACCCTGAGGTGTTTAAATTACCAGAAGACCCTTGTGGTATTCCTGAGCCTTGTGATCCTTACTATGTTTGCTTCTTTGCAAATTGGTGTGAATGTCCTTCGCTTCTTCGATCGCGATTCAATTGCAAACCTCCTAACATCTCAACCTGTTCTAGCTCAACAGAACTTTTGTATGTTGGTGAAGATCTTGATTATTTTGCACTTACATATGATGCACCTGTTTTGAAATCAACACTGAATTCATGTAAAGAAGCTTGTGTAAGAAACTGTTCTTGCCTTGTGCTTTTCTATGAAAACAGTACTGGCAGTTGCTTTCATTTTGGTCAAGTTGGTAGCTTTCAAAGGTTTAAAGGTAGCAATGGTGGTTATGTTTCATATATGAAGGTTTCAACTGATAGTGTTGAGAATGATGGAAAGAATAGTAGTGGAAAAAAGAACATGCTGCTAATTTTTGTCATAGTGATTCTCACTGTTCTTGTTATAGTTGGTCTTATAACTGCATTTTGGTGCTACTACAAAAAGAAGAATTTTGATGAGTATCATGAAGACAAATTAGAGGAAGATGAATTCTTTGATAGTCTCTCTAGTATGCCGGCACGTTTTACTTACAGTTCTCTCGCTAGAGCAACTAAGGATTTCTCTACAAAAATTGGTGAAGGAGGTTTTGGATCAGTGTATCTAGGTGTACTTGAAGATGAAACACAATTGGCAGTGAAAAAATTGGAAGGTGTTGGACAAGGAGCAAAAGAGTTCAAAGCGGAAGTATCGATAATCGGAAGGATTCATCATGTTCATCTTGTGAAGCTTAAAGGGTTTTGCGCCGAAGGTCCTCATCGTCTTCTTGTGTATGAATACCTGGCAAGAGGTTCTTTGGATAAATGGATCTTCAAAAACAGTGAAAACACTTTGTTGTTAACTTGGGATACAAGGTACAACATTGCAATAGGTACTGCAAAGGGATTGGCCTATCTTCATGAAGAGTGTGAAGTTAGGATCATACATTGTGATATCAAACCACAAAATGTTCTTCTTGATGATAACTTCATGGCTAAGGTATCGGATTTTGGATTGGCGAAACTAATGAGCAGAGAACAAAGCCATGTTTTCACAACTCTAAGGGGAACAAGAGGGTATCTAGCACCAGAATGGATAACTAACTATGCAATTTCAGAGAAGAGTGATGTGTTCAGCTATGGAATGCTTTTGCTTGAGATTGTTGGTGGAAGGAAAAACTATGATCAATGGGAAGGAGCAGAGAAAGCACATTTTCCTTCTTATGTATCAAGAATGATGGAGGAAGGGAAACTTAGAGAAGTTGTTGATAAAAAAATTGATATTGATGACAAAGATGAAAGAGTTGAGAATGCTATTAAAATTGCTCTTTGGTGTATACAAGATGATATGAATTTGAGACCTTGTATGAGTAAGGTGGCTCAAATGCTTGAAGGTTTGTGTCATGTACCTGATCCACCATCTTTATTACATTCAAGTACTTTTTCAGCTTACTTGAAAATGAGTAGTGGAGAAGCTACTTCATCAGGACAAGCTAGTTTTTTTAGTAATGTTCCCATGTCTTGTGTTCAGTTATCAGGACCAAGATAAGTTAAGTTAACTATATGTAGATGATTCATGCATACACATTTTTATATTTTTTGTTTACCATGCATGTGTAATTTTTATGTTTATTGGATCTGACTCATAGTTAGTGATAAATTATTCAGCGATATCGAGTATTTAAATATAAGTGTATACTGTAAACTTTAGTTTTGAATCATAATAGAAAAGTAATGTAGTTGCTCTGTAGTCAAAAACATAAATACAATTTGTCGAACTATGAAATCAAACATTGTGTATACTTTCTTTTGCGTTTTTGTATCTTTATTATTTTGTATCGGAGTTGATCTTCTAATATTTTCGATTTAGAACCTGTATGAAATTAATTTGAATTATTGAAATGAATCCATAATGAAATTTAATTTTTTTTGTTCTGTTCTGTTCTGACTTGTGAATTGTGATCATGTGATCTTCTCTCCCTTATTTTTTGGCTATATGTTTCATGGGTTTAAGTTGTTGAAAGTTCAAAAAGTCACATGAATGAATACTAATTTTTCTTTTCTTTTCTTTCATGTGGTGTAATACTTAATGTTATCTTAAAGCTGATATTTTATTTTAAGCATGTTGTTGTCACGCACTGAGCATGAGATAAAATTTGATCCATGTGATCAAGATATGGTTGCAAATTAGAAATACAGAAAAAGACAAATTTAATTGTCCCCATTTAAGCTTTAAATTTCATTGGATAGAGTTATAAACTTATACAATTTTGAGAGAGGGAGAATGAGGACCGGAATTTCACATTTAGAGAAATGGATTAAGACCAAAAAAGATAAATAGATTTCATGCAAACACTTTAGACTTTAAGGAGTTTTCTGATCATTAAGTAAATTTGGATGTTAAAATTTAATGTGAATCTTTTGATCCATAAGAAATGTGACTGAATATCGGATTCAATTCTTCTAAATCTGCATCTACATAAATTGTTAAATTTTGATAGATAAATTTTCCTTTACATTTACTGTCAACTTGAATCTTCTACGATTATTGTATGGTATAGCAGTCATACGGACTATTAGATTTAAATAAATACATTTTCTTCACGACCGTACCATACAGCGAATTTTTGCAATAAACGACATTTGGCTAGAGAGCGCTATAGAATTATAGAGGATTCAAATTCCATGAAAGGCTGCTATTTTCTTCCATTATTACTGCCAAAATTTCATATTCTTCACTGACATACAACAGACACAATTTTACATTCTCTTATTTATGACATAACACAAGCTATTTACAACTAAAATATTACCTCTAATAAATCAACCATACTTCCAAGAGATGAAAAAGTGTGTGATATGTGTAACAAGATATCCAACATCACTCAGAAACATTGGTAAGAAGATTTAAGAGGCTGCAGTAACATGAGAACGACCATTACTTCCTTGAAAGATATGAGGTGAATATGTATGGTTCTTATGTTCACAGTTATTTTCTTCATCTTCTTCAACATCCCACAGAAATTTTGCATATGAAGCCAGGACATAGCTGACGTCACAATAATATTAATTTACACATTATTAGTTTTTATATCAACCAAGAAAAAGATTTGTTCAATTAGGAAACAAAGTCACAAAATAAAACAAAACGTCCAAATAAAAAATTCTTGGATGTGACTAATGACTAACATTTTAACAAATCATATAACTTCTATGTAGCAAAAATGCTTATGATTTTTTTATATTAATTAGAATTTATCTTACCAATCATCTGGATCACTTTTAATAGCTCGATCAAAATAGAGTTCAGCTCGATCAGCATTCTTCTCTGTTTCCCATATTAAATCAGCATAGAGGGATAAAGCATACGAATATTCAGGGTCAACCAAAATGGCTCTTTCAAGATATTCTTCTGCTTTACCATAATCTCCACGAACCTATTTTTCAAATTGAATATATATCAGAAATATAACAATAGAAAAAAAAAACGAATTTTATGTGACAAACATATAATTTAATTATAATAGATTATACTTTTCTTTGCATTTAATTTCTCAACATGATCCATATACAATATATTCTACCTAATCTATTGATATTCAATTATTTATATATTGTAAATTAGAATTTGATTTGAAAGATTAGAGTCAAACTTTTGATTTAGCTTTTTTGTTCGGATTATGTGATGTCACAACCGTGTGATCACATATAGTTACACTCACATGTATCTCAACTGTCTAATCAAGATCAGAGGATCTATATTTCAAACTCTAAAGTAATAATTTTAAAAAAAAAATCTATGAAATCTACATCATTCTATTTTGGTGTAATAATTTTCAAGTAAATTAATTAACCATTTTGTTGACTAAAAAACCAAATTAATTACCTCCAACAAAAACTTAGCATAATTTCCAAGTAAAAGAGCATTATTTGGGTTTGCTTCAATCATATTATGATAATAAGCATCAGTTTCATCTCTACCATAGTTATTATTTTCCCAATCATTTCCATTTCCACCACCTGAATCTCTTCCACTACCATTACAACCACCACAAATCCTTCCACCATCACACCCCATTCCACCATCACCCATTACTAAAGTTTGCATCTTTCCAACTTTCCTCCCCACACCACCATCCAAAAGTTGCTTATCTAAACCAGAGCTTGAAAACAGTTCTCTTATTGAAGGTGTTGTTTTTTTCTTGTAAAATTTTTGTTCTGTTTTTTGTTCTTCTTCTTCTTCCACAATAGTCTCATGATGATGATGTTGTTTAAGAATGTTATTATGTGTTGAAGGGGTTTGACTATGATGTTTTTTGTGAGGTAAGTAATGTTTTGGAGTTGCAAGTGTTGTATGAAGGTGGCGATTGAGTTGTTGTTCATTGGATGATTCCATTGAATGGGGAAGGAAAGAACTTAGAATTGGTGCGCTATAGGTTCTAAGTAACATGTTTTTTGGTGCATGCAATTAAGTTGAAAGAATTGGGGTAGGTATGTTTGATAGAATAGAAAGAGAATAAAGAGAAAGTGAGTGTGTTATAGAGAAGAGAAGAGAAGAGAAGAGAAGAGTGAGTGAGTGAAAGAATAGAATAAAAGAGAAGGCACAAACATACATCAACTCATCAGACTTTGAGAACGAAAGAAAAGGTGACGTGACTTATTTTTATTCATTATCAAGCGGTGTATATATGGCGGCATTAATACTCGAAAAAATATACTCTCTTCTCACTGTGTCTCTTCATTGTGTAGAGATTAAAGAGTAATTATATTTTTGTGATTCACTAAAATAGAATTACTAGTAATTAACCGTAGTTTTCGGTTTTACATATTATTTCTGATAATTAACATAATTGATATAAATCTTTAATGTGAAATTTAGTTGTAATATAGATATGGCATTAATTCTTTTTATTCTCAACAAATAATTAGACTCAAATAATTACAATCAATTAAAGTTGAATTAATTAGAAATAGTATTGAATTTAATCTCTAGGTGAAACTATTGATTTAAAATTACATTGGAGATCGAACAGATCATACCTTTGGGGCATTGTTCGCTTTAATAAATATTGAATTATAGGACAAATAAATAAGGGGGAAAAGTATAAGAAGTAAAAAGGCATGAAGAAAATCATTGAGAGAACTTTGGTTCAGTCGGTTCTATATCGGGTTTAATTAGATTGCAGTGTTATAAAGGAAAATAAAATATTTATTTTATTAAATTATTTTTATTAATTATTTTTTTTATTAAAATAATTGAAATATTGATCATTTTACATATATTAAAAAAATGATATTATTTTTATCAAATTATTCTTGCTAAGTACTGATACATTATCAATGTCATAAATGTATAATTAAAAATAGGCTAAATAGTACTTGTGGTCCCTTAACTTAATTTCAGTTAACGTTTTAGTTCTTTATCTTTTTTTTTTTT